>OMKI01057167.1:0-18720 GCA_900302315.1 Phycis blennoides | reverse complement strand
AGGAGGTTGATGTTCTTCTGGTTGAACGACTTCCACCGGTTCTTCGGCCTCATCTCCCACACCACGCCGGAGCTGTCCAGACCACCCGCCCCCCGTCAGTACAGCCCGGTGTCTCCAGTGTCCGTTTTGTCACGGCCGTTATTGGTCAAGACAAGTTCGATTTTCGGGGCTCTCCAAAAGTCAATATAATTCTATTATATGATTATACATTAAATAAAGAATAAAGAATAAAGAAATCTAAATGAAGAAGAATATTCTAATATATCTATAAATGAGGACAATAAAAGACTAAGTAAAGGGTTCATGTTAGGGGTGTAACAGTGCAGAGTCCTGAAGGAGAACATCAGAGGATGTAGAAACTATGCTGCTTCAATGGCTGAGTGAAGGTCAGCATCTCCCCACATTTCTAGGGTGACTAAAAGTGAAAGATCACAGGTCACCTGGTGATTCCAACGTAGGCGATTTCCTGCCGGCTGGCGTTGTTGACCAGCGAGAGGCCCAGGTTCTGCAGAGACACGTTCACTTCCTGTTCAAACTGCTCCAGCTCCTCCGCCTGCCGTGCCTTGGTCACCACGGCAACGTCCTCCGTAAACAACAGCACCCGCTGCCGCCCATCCAGGAAGGACACCCAGTGGACCTGGGAGAGGCCGTCGTACGGGAACTGACCACACTCGTCCTGGTGGGAGCAGGGGGAGTGATGGGAGTCACCAATGAGGTAACAGTGTCACCCTCTACATCTGTACTTTATACGTGATGCTAAACATCAATGAATGGAGTTCAACTCTCTGCAGCTGTCATCTTCTGCTCATCCAGAGGCTCTCTAAAGCTGTGTCAGGGCTGCAGCTGGTTTGTCTTACACACAACAATACAAACCTAATTTAACTTAAAGGTGCTGAAGGGAACTCCCTTCAGAGTTGTGCGAGACGTAGAGAGAAGAAAAAGATTCTCCAGATCAATTAGGGAAGAGATGCCCATTAGTGTTCGGAAATGATCAGTGGTCTAAGATCTAAAATGGCCCATTCAGAGGCAGACACTGGAATTTGGCTATTTAGATTTGGTATGGTTGTTTTGTTATTATTTTTAAGTAGTCGTAGTAGTAGTCGTTTAACCAGTTTTAGTCGTTCTCCAGCGTTCTTTACAGCTGTGGAGCGCAGGGCTACTCTGGGCGAGACGGGACTGAAGGGAGCACTAATGGACTGCAGCCAGGGGAAAAGCTGTTCCGTGTTCCAGCAACACAGAACTCAACAAACAAGAACCACGAGAACCAAACGCCACGCGCACACACACGGCCCTCGCGAGTTCCCGCGGAGCTTCCACAACGTGTCATGAACCGGAGCAGAGCAGCAGAGGACAGGCAGGCCTGCTGCTGTCAGTGTGGAGGTTCACCTTCACCAGGTCCAGCTCTCCAGAGTGCTCCAGACAGCTCCAGCTCAGCCTGCGGACTCCGGTAGGGTCGTCCCAGGCGAAGCGCTGGGCCATCCCAGGCTTCAGCTCGCGGCCTACGGGCCACCCACTGGGGGGGGGGGGCATGACAAGACGTTTAATAACTATTATCTTCATAGAACCAATCTGACCCCCTGTGCGTTCACAAGCATTTTACAATGTCAGAAAACCAACAATCTACAAAGAATGATCAAATGAATCTAGGAATCTAGGAAGAGAGATCAAAAGCAAGGGAGACAGAGAGGGGGAGAGAAAGAGAACAGAAGAACTGGGAGTTGAGGGCGTGATGCGTCACTGTGTTGAGACGCCAGCGCGTCACGCGGTGATGGCGTGGTGGGCGGGGCTAACCTCTGCCTGTAGCCGATGGTGAGCCATGGCGTGTGGTTCAGGAGCAGCGCAGGGCTGGCCCCCTCGTAGTAGTCGCTGAAGCTGATCACCGAGGAGTGATCAGAGAGGTTCACGTCCACGATGACGCCTCCACACTGCAGACAGAAGCACACGGACCAGACCCACGGCTCATACACTGTATATATTCTGTGTACATCTACGTCATAGCTTCTTTTAGAACTATAGAAGATCACAGGTAACGTGTGTCAAGGGATTGGATGGTTTGTTGTTAATACATCACAAAGTGAAACAGAGCTTCTGCTGGGGCAGGTATACAAAACAGCTGTTTAATTGAAGCTCCTTTATTTCCACGCCCACTGGCTGCACTGTGTGTTCTCCTGGACTACAGTGGATTATCCTCTGGATGAGTGCCTTTCACAGTGGGGGCTACTGACCACGTCCATGCCCAGCAGGGTGCCGTTGTCCTGCTTGTTGAAGAAGAAGGACTTGGAGCTGGACTCGGAGCCCACCACGCGCACACACAGCTTGACCGTCCCATTCTCAGGCCACAGTGGCAGGCACTGCACGGGGAGAGGGAAAATAACCAGAGCAACTCAAAGTGTGTAAGATAAGCCACAGATACACTGCAGATACACTGCAGATAAACAACAACAAAGCCTTTGATCAGAAACCAGTCATTAGGGATCTCGCCAGTCAGCAGTGGAATGGGAATCTTAGAAGGCTGTATGACTTTTCTCCCTGGCATCTCGTGACAGTGTGCCGTGAGGCAGTACCCCAGAGAACCGTGTAACCGTCATCATGAAGCCCATGTCGCGGTGGAAGCAGAGCAGCAGTGGGGTGGTGCTCACCTCAGAGGCAGAGATGTAGTGCCACCTCCCTTCAACAGAGCCCTGGGCCTCAGGAACCTCCCCCACCTCCAGCTCAAAGGAGGACTTGTTGATCAGCGTGTAGAACGGACTCATGGTCACGATGCGGGTCAGATTGAAGCTGCTCATCTGGATGCTCACCCCAACCTGGAACACAAACACGCACGCACGCACACGCACACACACAGATACGTTAGGCTTCCAGATTGATCACCAGAATCAAGTATAAAGAGGGCTTTCACACGTCTTATTTCACCCAACATGTTCATACCTACTGATTACTGATGGGGACAGATGAGGTATGTTTGGTAGCATTCGTTCTGAGGTTTATTCACATTCTACATTGTTATTTATTCGTTATTCGGGTGTTTTAACGCGACCCTTCAGCCACGGTTCAACATGACAGACAAACACCCGAGTAACAACCAAAGACAACGACAGGTAGTAATGGTGTTTACCAGGTAGTCCAGTGTGTTGGCAGGACAGCGGACGCAGCCGTAGCTGCCCACTGTGTCCAGAGAGAATCCGTCAGACAGGGAGCTGGTGGACACGCTCAGCTGGATCTGTGCACAACAAAGACACCACATTCAAACAACACAAAGATTGTGCTGAGACTTGGGGATTTCCTTTAGCAGTTCCCCGGGTTGGCGCTATGAGGTCCCAACATTGCAACCATCAACCCGAAAGTGTCTCGTTCAATGACTTAAGAACCTGTTCTTAAGACGAGAGGAACCCCAAAACATTGAGTCACATGGTCTCTCTCATGGAAGAACATGTCTCCATGGTATTTGGTATTTGGGTCGTGGCCTAACTGCTTCTGGTCTCCCCCACCTTGTTCTTGCTGAACATGTTCTTCCTGCGGAAGGAGAAGAGGACCACGTCTCGGTAGTCAGCGGGGTGCTTGACGGTCTCCTCCTCGGCCCGGTACTGCAGCACGCGGGACGTCTTGTTGATGATCCAGTAGGGGCTGAAGATGGACAGCAGCAGCCGCCCGGGCGTCTGCCTGAGGTGCACGGTCAAGTCCACGGTCATCTTGGGGTCGCGGTCGCAGGTGAAGCACAGCGACAGGAACTCCGGCATGCCCTGGTCCACGCGCAGGTGTCCGTGCCACTCGCGGCCCTGGTACTTGATGAGCACCAGCTCCATGATCTCGCCGCTGACGCGGGCGTTCAGCACGTCGGAGCTGCTGCCCTCCACCAGCTTGTGGAACTCGGCGGAGCCCTGGGTGACGGAGAAGAGCACCATCAGCTCCTTCTGACTGCTTGAGTTTTCACACTGACCCGCAAGTCATAATGCAGACGGTTTAATTTAAAGTGACTCAAAGTGGGCTAATTGGATAACTAAATGATTTCATGCCGTTTTAATTGACTTCGGATTTATTCAGAGCCCCAGGTGCAGGCAATTTATTTTAGATTAGATTTTTTTTTGTTTTTTGGGTCCTTTTTGTTGAAGCAATGGTTAACCTAGCAATTGAAATGCTTGAAACTTGTTCTGGTGACTTTCTTACTGTATTAGCAGCAATGAAATGTTTCACCTTCTTATGACAAATGTACTTGCTCTGACCAAACATCTGGGGCGGTTGCAGCCCGAGATGCTGTCGTTGGGCCTGACTGGAGACTTCCACAAGGCTTGCAGACCGCTGTTAGAGCTGGAAAGCTAGCCACGTATTTTGGGGAGTGGCCTCTGATATGAATTAAAAATAATATACTAAGATAGTTCAGAAGTCTGGAGTCTAAAAGCCCCATGAGGTCCCACAGACGTCCCAAGGCAGGCGTCTGTGGGAGGCTCACCTCCAGCAGGTAGTGGATGGTGTAGGGCAGCAGGTTCCGCAGCGTGACGGCCGGGTACAGGTGGATGATGTAGGCCGGGTCCCAGTCCCCCTCCCCCTGGCTGGAGATGTGGCGCAGGTCGTCAGGCACGGCCAGCGTGCTCACCATCAGCGGCAGGAAGCTGCTGTCGGCGGCCGGGCACTGGAGCTGGGAGCGCACCACTGAGCTGTGGTGGACCTGCTCCTTCCAGGAGAGGCAGGTGGCAGAGGGGCCGTACTGACCCTGCAGGGGTCCGGCCGGCTGCAGGAACAGCTGTGCTCTGGAGAAGGAGAGCCCAGGGTCTGTGGTGGGTGGGGAGGCTTTGAACGTACCGGCAAACTCTAAGGATATCATTCATGTGAACGCAACGTTTATGTTTCGTGTTCTCAAGTTTTCCTACCCAGTACTTTTGGAAGTGGAATTAGATCGAATAACATCTGGATGGTCGGTAATAAACAGTCTCTGTGTGTCGGAAAACTGGGGCTTGGCAATGGATTGTAAGGTTGAATGTCATGATATTAAACATACGTTTTACAGACTTTTAGTTAAAATTCCACACTTGGAATTAATGACTTAATTAATAATTTAATTCAATTCAATTTAATTAATAATTTATTACACAGCAATGTTGGCATTGTTCTTTGTAAATCCTTTTAAAATCGGGAGGTAGTTCACATGAAATTCCCTGAAATAACACATTTTGTTCATAACTGTCATGTCCAGTAACACGTCCCTCCGATAGGAAGGAGGCCGGTGAGACCACCAGGGGTGAGACCACCATGGGTGAGACCACCACGTCTCAGGGTACCTGTAGCTGTCCAAGGCCACGTGGAACTCCTTCTCGGGTTCGGCCACACCGATCTCCACCATGCTCCTCGAGGAGTTGCAGTACTTCAGGATGGTGAAGGGAACAGAGAAGTGGTTCTTCATCTGAAAGACGCAGAACAACAAGGTCAGGTGTGGCGATGCGGCTGGCGGGTGTCTGTGGGCGGGACCGAGCCCTTAAAGGTGGGGCTGCTGGGTGGGACGGCTACCTGCAGCGGGGAACGCACGGTGATGACCTTGTTGCTCTCCGAGGCGTCCACCTGCAGCAGGATGGACGCCACCTGGTTGGGCCCACGCACGTTGTGGAGCCGCCGGCCCGGCGTGTCCAGCGCCACGCTGGAGATCTCGCTGTAGCCGGCGGGGACTGGGGGGCCAAGCACACAGTCAGTCCTCCTCCACGCCGCACACAACGCTGGAACTGAGCGTTAGTGTAGAAATAGAGAGCACTGACCAATGCTGAGGCTGAACATGCAGCTCTCTTGCCGCTGGAGGGCAGACAGCTTCCCCCTGGAGGAGGACTGGAAAATGGAGTGGTCCAGGTCCACGCTCTGGCCCACCCCCACATCCTGCAGCTTGCCCTGCGTGGGGGAGCCCACCACCCGCAGGTTGGCAGAGTGCTGCACCATGAGGGGGATGCCCAGCGCGTTGTGGATGGTGTAGGGGGCCTTCTCCTTCATCAGCGAGGGGTCGAAGGTCGAGGCAGTGCTCTCCGAAAATGCCTGATTTAAAAGAAATAGATATATTTATTGATTCAGATTTAGTTAGTTACTGGTACATCAATTAATAAAATATGACAGAATGCCATTTTGGAATCAACCATCGGCTGACAGAGAAGCTTACTAGTAGCTGTAAGATTCTCAGTGGCCTCAGTTTGTATCAACCTTGGTGAAAAGAACAGCCATTTTCATTCCTAGTCAAGCCAGATGGCAGTATCCATGTTTGAGTTGATAGTATCTCATCAAAATGCTCAATGTTCCCAATAAAAAAGTGCATTCATCGCTTCAGAGGCAGAAGACATGCACATGATTAACTTGTAAAATAGCAATTCTTTGGTATTGGCTGAGATGTTTGACCCGACCCCGTTTCCCATTCCCTGTGGTTCCCTGGCTTCAGAAGAAGCGTTGTGTCCTTGTGTCCCCCAGACCAGCAGGTGTACCTCGGCCAGGCTCTGGAACACGTGGAGGGAGCACTGGGAGACAGTGATGTTCATGGTGTCTCTGGAGCAGATGTTGACAGCGGTGCGCGGCTCAGGGAGGATGATGAAGTCATCCCCGGGCACGGGGCTCTTGTCCTGGACTGGGTTGTTCTTCATCTGCCCAGAAGATCACAACACAACCACTGTCACGGACACAATGAGACTGGATTGGAGACAGGGTTGACAAGGGCTTAAACTTGGGGACGCAGTTAGGAGAGCCCAGCAAGATGAAGCTGGATGTTGTCCAACCCGTGAAGTGTCCATGGAGAGCAGGGAGCTGGTAGAGAGGTGGCGAGACAGGAAGGCCTTCCAATAATCTACTTTGGGCTGAATGAGATTCAAGCCTTTAGGTTTGTGGCGTACTTAATGAGTTACTTTGTTGGTAACTCGTGAAGTTACTCGACTTGGATAACCAGGACCTAACGCACTGCCTCTGGTGGTCATCCAGAGTTCATAGAAGCTGTGTATCATTGGTACTCCCGATTGAATAACTTTCATTTTAAAAGCTGTTTGTGACAGCTGTATTTGTGAGAATCTTGTTCCTGTATTGAGAAAGGCAGGAGTACAGCTGACACAGGGAACTGTTCTACCTCTAGCTTGAGGTTCCAGCGCCGGTTTCCATCGTCGACCCTCTCTATGAGAGGTTCCCATATGGCGTGGGTCTCATTGAAGTAGTTCACCTACAAGAAAACAGAAGGAACAATACAATAGAATCAGTCATGATAATAGATGAATAAAGAAGATAAATGCTCCAATATGAATCTTATACTTTGACTTTGTCATAGTTTCCCTTCGCCAGCCTCCCAAAGTTGCCTTTGAAAACAGCCTCTGCTAAAAGGCTCTGGCTAAATGACTAACTCTACTGGTACGACTACATCTGAAACAAATCAAATGAAAAATAATACAATAGACAATAGACAAACAATGAGAGTAATGCTGACCAACTGACCACAAGGGTTGTCAATTCAAGGGTTTGGTTGCAGAGTACATCCGGTACCATGAGGCCAGTTCATCCTACAACAAGAAGCCTTTTACCTCCAGGGTCATGTCGGCGCTGAGGTTGAGGAGCGAAGACCAGTTCTTCGCCACGCCGGTGAAGGAAGACTCGGCCAGCAGCAGCGGCACCGTCCGGTGGCCCGACCCGGACTCCAGGGTCACCTGGACCACCTGCAGGCCAGCCCCTCGCGTTAGACATGAAACAACATGTCTCCTCCCTGCATGGATTCCTCCCTTCCTCCATCCTGGGAGGAGCCTCACAGGGCCTGGAGAGCACCAGCTTATGATCCGGCATTTCCCCAAAGTATACCATTTATTTGGAGGATTCAATTGTCGTGTTTCACAGACTTTTCATCCAAGTGTCAAATAGTGTAGGGGATGTTTGTGGGTGAGGGGGATTATGATGATGATTATGATGGAAGATTATGACAAGCGGGTGGGCGTTCCTTAATACATCCATGTGTTGAACACGTTTGTTTTTTAGGTTGTTTTCCTGGTTGATAACTGAAAGTAGTCGATCAGAGAACGTTGGTATCGAAAAACTAAACGTCAACTGCACAACGTCATGCTATAAAAAGCAACCTATATTCACACACGCTGGACGCTACTAACTCATACAGCTTTATTCTGGCTGGGGAACAGTGTGTGTGCTAGTTTATTCCATACACATTGCCAGATAATTAAACCAAATGGTAGAAACATGGCCTTACAACATAAATATAAAAAATACATAGTTGCCATTTTCTGATTAGAAGGGGCTCACATAACCCCGGCCCCTACCACCCACCCACAGAAACAGCGCACCGATGGCCATACCTTGACCTCGGCACTGAAACTCTCTCCCACACTGCGACCGTCCTGCTCCCTGAAGCTCTCGGTGGCCTCGGTGGCCTGGTCCACGCCCAGGAACCAGAAGTTACGCTCGTAGATGTTCATGGTGGACCAGAGGCTGCCCAGGTCCATCTTGGCCTCTGGATCCTGCAGCTCTGGTGGCTTGGCCGTCATGGCCGACATGATGGTCATGACCGTGTTGAGGATGACGGGGGAGATCTGGGGAGAGGGGGGGATGCAGTGTGATCGGCATGACGACGTCAGTGAGGTTCAGAAGGATCCCAGAACGTTTACAACACTCTGAGAATCATCCTGTCGTCTGAAACACATGAAGATCACAGCATGCGAGACTCAGCATAGGAGAACACTGAACACTGGATACCAGATCCAGAACACTTACTTTGACAATGACTTCCTCGACTATCAAAGAGCCGTTCAGCGGCCGGTTGGGGAGAACGTTGGTTTCCAAGACAACTGAGCACGGCCTCAAAACCTGGTGGTCCAAACGTACATCTGAGTCACACGCATTTCAGCAATGGCATGTGGAACATAATCTCTTTGGTTTCGATATAACCGTTTCATTTAGTAAAAATATACATCTTAAAAAGTGATGCAGGTTTTGTTTAGTTCTGAATATTTGTCGAGCAAGTACATGTCGAGCAATACTTGTGGTCTCTGTTCAAGTATGCACTGTATGACTGTATGACTTCCTTTCTGGTCAACATTGTAAACAAAAACACTGGTAAAAACAAATGGTATGAGAATGACTCTCACGGTGGTGACAGCCTTGTCCTCTTCGCTGCGGATGAAAGGGCATGCGAGCACTTTGAGCTCCATGAGGTTGGCCCTCATGTTCTGGGCTCCGTCCGGCTCCATGCTCAGGCTGAAGTCGCACTGGAAGGACGCCACCATGGCCGGGGCGTCAGCCTTCATCAGGTTAGCCACAAACACCACCTCTGGGTCCACCACCACGGCACGCAGCCTGGTCCTCGGCACCGCGGCTGCAGGGAGGGGCGGGAGGAGTCATTGCACACTACGGTTCTGCAGTGAATCACGTGCTTGAGCGTCAGCTGTACTGTGTCTTGGTGATGGAATGAAGCAGTGGTTGCAGATGAGGAACAATTGACGACATCCTTTTACATCCATCAGCTGACTTCTAAATTAGATCCAAACTCTCTCTCAATCATCTAGACTATTACTACGCTCTATCAGTCTACCATCCATCCCTCTATCCACCCTCCACTGATCCACGGCTGAATCGACCACCCATCCATCTCTCTCTCCGTCTCCGCCCGTCCACTGGGCTGGACCCCCCGTCAGTGTGTTACCGGGCTGGCTGTGGGCTGAGACCTGTCAGTGTGTTACCAGGCTGGCTGTGGGCTGAGACCCGGTGCTCCAGTGTGTTACCAGGCTGGCCGTGGGCTGAGACCCGTCAGTGTGTTACCAGGCTGGCTGTGGGCTGAGACCCGGTGCTCCAGTGTGTGCTTGAGGGCCAGCCTGTCGCCCTGCAGCACCGCGGGGCTTTGGGGAACCGCCTGGACGAAGAAGTCGGCCACGGCCATCAGGAACTCCACGCTGGCACAGAGGTAGAGCCTCTGCAGCACGGCCACCACCTCCCTCTGGCCAGGGCGCTGCCGGTACGTGATGTCCACCATGGCCTCCGCAGAGTCACCCGCACGCCGGCCCACCATTCTGGATGAACGGGTGAAGAGTGGAAGGGTTAGGATTCTCTGGAGAGGAGCGAACGTCATTTGTGCAAACATGAATAAATAAGATTGATAAATAATGGTGTATATAGAACAACGTGATACATTTAAGACACGATGTACTTCAGTCATCATCAGATGGGGAATACGGCTGGTATGTGGATCTTATACAGCAGATAGATAGAGAGAGAGAGAGAGAGAGAGAGAGAGAGAGAGAGTTAGTTTGGTAGATAGATAGATAGATAGATAGATAGATAGATAGATAGATAGATAGATACTTGTTGATGTTGAGAGAATTAAAACAAAAGTAAACGGTAAACAGTACAATGACAGTATTGTCTGTTGTTAATATGATTAAATATTAATATAATATATAGGGTAAATATAAATACGGTGAGAGTATGAGCATGACAAGTATGAACATTTAAGGACAAATAAATAAACACAAACACAGCAAATACAGCACCAGTATATGAGCGGTACAGGGGGCTTACTGGGAGGTGACCCTCTCTATGCCGCTCCTCAGGTCATCCAGGGTGCAGGCAGCCAGGATGGTGTTGACCTCCATGCTGTCGTCACTCAGCAGCTTCCCAGAGGTCCGGAGCTGGTGGAGAGCAAACTGCCCCAGCTGGAGGCTCTCCTGGCGCTGGGGAGGGTCACACATCTGGCAGGAGAGGGGGGTGAGACGGGGCATTGATTAGAGAGAGGGAGGTGAGACGGGTCATTGATTAGAGAGAGGGGGTGAGACGGGTCATTGATTAGAGAGAGGGAGGTGAGACGGGTCATTGATTAGAGAGAGGGGGGTGAGACGGGTCATTGATTAGCGAGAGGGGGGGTGAGACGGGATGTTATTGATTAGCGAGAGGGGGGGTGAGACGGGTCATTGATTAGAGAGAGGGGGGGTGAGACGGGATGTTATTGATTAGTGAGAGGGGGGGTGAGACGGGATGTTATTGATTAGAGAGAGAGGGGGTGAGACGGGATGTTATAGATTAGAGAGGGGGGGTGAGACGGGTCATTGATTAGAGAGGGGGGGTGATACAGTTGATACAGTTAACTAAAACAGTACAATTTGATCGACAACTGAAATGCAAAATGAGCACAAGGAGCTAAGGTGGTTCACTGAGTCCTTGGAGGACAAAGAGTGTAAAAAGCCTCCAGCCTCTAGAGGGAGCCAGAGAGCTGTACAGTAGTTACAGTAGTCATTACACTAGGAACCATGCTACATGAGGCCACTGATTTACCACACAATCCATGCATATTTGTGTTGTCTGATCAAGAGAAGAACATGAACAGCAATAATAATTTGTCATAAAGCATGACAGCAGCGTCAACATCAACGATTTCATTCCGTCATGTTAATGAGAGTTCACCTGTTTGGGGTCGTTGCTGTACAGCACCAGACACAATGACTCGATGTTGAAGTTGAACCTGACGGTTTCCACAGGCTGCTGAGCTCCGGTCTCTCTGGGCTGCACAGCACCCTCTGAGGAGACACGCAGTTGAGATACCAATCAACTCTCCGGGCTACACAGCACCCTCTGAGGAGACACGCCGAGCTGAGATACCAACCAACCAGCTCGCTTCTACAGTACATCCTTAACATCTCATAAAGAATCAATCTACCAGGAATATATACTGTAATATATACTGTACATCTCATGCGTGAACAGGTCCAGAAAGACTCTACATGGAAATGACACACTGGATGCAGTGCACACCTTAACTGCATGGGAGGGATTGTGTATAAGATATACTTTTAATAATGCAGTGTACATCCCATCTTGGACTCATAAAGTTGTTATCCTGTAGAGTCACATAATGCTTTGGCAGCATTATCGCTGGTGTCGTCATGGGTCCCCATGGGTCCCCATGGGTCCCCATGGGTCCTGATGGGTCCTACCTGGGAAAGGGGAGCCACTGGCTCTGAGCTGCAGACTGGGTTCCTGTCTGTGTGTGACCGGCTGCAGCCCGCTGGCCTCTCCCAGGTTCTCAGTCAGGATCCTCAGCAGCACCTTGAGGTCTTCCTGACTCAGTGTCACCTGATGGAGAACGTAATGAAACATCATGGAAGAACGTCAATGAACATCTTGATGCCCGTGAATGCACATTTTGGTGATTTTTTTGTCAGTGATTTCAGATCACAGATCATTTAACCCCTGTTTTCTAACTTTTTTAACAAGGTTTTTTACATTTGAAGTGGTAAGACATTTTTTTATTTATCAATATTGAATAATGAATTTAGTTCCATACATTTAGTTTGATTGTTTGGAAAATCTTTGATAAAAATGATTTGATGATAAAAAAACCTAAACTAAATCATTGTGAATCATGAAACTGAAGTCCAGTTTAACAGAAATAAGCAGTCTACCCTCATGGGCTTGAGGTCCCCCTCGATCTCCACAGCTGCCATCTTCTTATACCAGGAGGCCGCCAGGTTCCTCTTGATGCTGAGAACCAGGTTCACTGGTTCCAGTAGCTTTGTGCTGACCGGTGCCGAGGCCGGATCAACGCAGGTCCTGGAAAAATCAGAGAAAAAAATCAACAACAGCACATTTGCCGTGAGCTTCGGGTAACACACGCCTCAGGTCTGGTGCTGAAGATGAAGGAGAACCTGGAGAGCTTGAGCTCTGTGAGCTGAACGTCCATCTTGTCGATGACGGCCGGCAGAGGGCAGCCCTCCACGGGCAGAACGGAGAAGCTGTTCCCCACCGTGATCAGACCCAGGTCCACCTCCAGCGCCTGCTGGGACACGGACGACTGGGGGATGATGATGAGGGGAGCCTTCAGCTTGATGTCCAGGGAGAGACGGAAGCTCTTCTGGGCGAAGTCCCGGACGCTGGAGGCAGCCTTCTCAGCAGCCTGGGCCGTGGCGGCGCTCAGGGCCTCCTTGGCCGTCTGGAAGTGGTTGGTGAAGTTCTACAGAGAAGAAGAGAAAGTATGTACTGTAGACTCTCATCTGTCTATCTCTACACTACACAGTGTATGTACTGTAGACTCTCATCTGTCTATCTCTACACTACACACAGTGTATGTACTGTATACTCTCATCTGTCTATCTCTACACTACACAGTGTATGTACTGTATACTCTCATCTGTCTATCTCTACACTACACAGTGTATGTACTGTAGACTCTCACCTGTCTATCTCTACACTACACAGTGTATGTACTGTAGACTCTCACCTGTCTATCTCTACACTACACAGTGTATGTACTGTATACTCTCATCTGTCTATCTCTACACTACACACAGTGTATGTACTGTATACTCTCATCTGTCTATCTCTACACTACACAGTGTATGTACTGTATACTCTCATCTGTCTATCTCTACACTACACACAGTGTATGTACTGTATACTCTCATCTGTCTATCTCGACATTAACATTTAGAAGACGCCTTTATCCAAAGCAACTTTGAAGTTTGGCTGAGGACGATCAAAGCATACAATCAAAATTGCATGTAGTGTGTTCCACAGGGCTGCACAGAGAAATGTACAAAGTGCAGAAAGCTCCAGGAATCATCAATACAACACATACACATTCCACCCACACCAGGGAACTCTTGACCACAACACCAAGGGCAGCCAGGCAGACTCACCAGGAGGGACATGACGAACTTGTGCAGGTAGACCACCTGAATGCAGCCCACATTGAGCTTCACCCTGCCGTCCACCTTGGAGGTGTCGGTGTAGCCGGAGCCCTCGGTGGCACTGGGGGTCAGGTTCATGGTGAAGCTGAACACCTCGTCTCCCACTATGGAGATGGCCTGCAGCACGCACACGCACACGCACACACACACGCACGCACACGCACACGCACACGCACACGCACACACACACACACACACACACACACACACACACACACTTGCGCTTGGTTGGTTGTAAAAGTTATCGGTTTAAACAGTTTAATAATTTAAAATGAGTTTAGTAATGTGTCTTCACAATGTGCCAGGGAGGAGTCCCACTGTATGGACAAATGTAACAGCATGACAGAAAAAAGAAAACAAAGAAATACTAATAAGTTACGTAAATGATGAGCTATGATGGTAAATATTATATTACTAAACTGATAAGACTTTGTCACCCTGATTCACTGAAGAACATGGTGGACAAACCTTTTTGTGGATGCTTTTGGGATCAACGTTGATGACAATGAAGTCTCTGAGGCGAGCAGAGAAATGTGTCTGGGGTCCTTGCACCAGTAAGGATCCATTAATACCTGACCAAGAGAGGGCATGGTGAATTAAACCTTGTATCTTTTTATCTCATCTGGAGGTCTAGGTGTTGGATCGCTACCTCCTCCTACCACCTATGAGAAACCATGGTGGGAAACCATGAGACACCATGAGAAACCATGGGGAACCATGGTGGGGAACTTTTATAAACCATGAGAAACCATGGGGAACCATGGCACACTTGGGCTACGTGGAGCACGGGTCAGGTGTGCTGTAGTGTTCTGCTCTCATCTCTTCTCTCCTCTCTTCTCTCATCTCTTCTCTCCTCCTCCTTTGATTTGGATAAATAGTAAAGCTAGCTATTTTCTGCATGCACATGTTAAATTGAAACCTATTCACACACACACACACACACCCTCTGGGACACACCTTTAGTACAACAGCAGCTTCAGAACAAGAATGACACAGGAGCCATTGTACCTTGTATCTTGATGTCGGCCATGCTGCGGCTCTGGTCACACACCAGAACATTAAAGGCCCCCAGCGCCATCGTCAGCTTCAGGTCGATGACGTCAGTGTCTGGGGCCACTGCTGGCAGGGAGACGATGGTATCAAAGGCTGCATTGTTGCAGGGACATTAGAAGGCACGTTTCAACCACACGCACACTGCTTAACGTTTCAACAATGGATCAACAATAATTAAGCTGCTTTTGTTTGCATGACATGAACACCACTGCCCTTGTTAAAGAGATCACTTTATTTTCTTTGGGAGATTAAAGTTATAAGCCCTACATCTGCTGAAAGGGGCTTTTTACAGTGGTTTCTAATAGCCACTACAATCACAATAAAAAGGGTGTAACACCATAATCCTACTGTTGGCTCCTGGGGGATTCCCCGTACCAACTAAAGCAAACATCCCAGTGAGCCTCCAGGCGCATCACTGTTAACCTCGGGTAGAGAGGGCCAGCTCTGCGCAGTGAAGGACTCCGTGTGACGATGACACTGTTGACTGTTGTCACTGGCAGGGAACATTTCACCGCTGCTTATTCCTTCAGTTTATCTGAAACACGCGCGCCACGCTTCTGAATTCAGGACTTCCCCACACCTCTGCTGTCCGGCCGAACGCTGGGCTCCCTGCCCAGTGGGTCACCCAGAGAGCCGGCAGACAGAAGTACTGTCCCATGACCAGTGGGTCACCCAGAGAGCCGGCAGACTGAAGTACTGTCCCGTGACCAGGGACCCATGGATCCCCACTACCCACTTGCGTATGTAGGTGTATGTGCGTATGTAGGTGTCTGCTTGTGCATGTGCGCGTGTGTGTGCTATGAGCATTATTATATTTACTTATGTTTACTACATTTTATTGGCTTCAGTTTACACCCCTTTATAAATAAATATCTATTCCCAGAGTATGAGCTCACCGCTTTACGTGGACTAAACAAACAGTGCTTTCCGTGACACATACAAATAAGTCAAATAGGCATGGAAGTATAATGCTTACATTCATCTGTATCAACTCAACAGAGGCCCCGGCTCCATCATATGTGTTTTAGAACGGAGCAACGAGAACATGACCTCTTGACATTAGTGTTCCCTGAGTACCGCGGGACTAACAGCTCGACAGCGCTGGGCCTTACTGGACTTGGCGGGCGTGGCCCTGCTCGGCTCGCCGGGCCTGGGCCGGGCCTCCCGCTCCGGGGAGGGAAGGCTGTCCCAGGCCAGAGCCGCAGACAGGAAGTTCATGGTGGACAGGAGTGCTTCGGTGTGCAGCAGCAGGTCCAGAGAGGTGAAGGTCACCTAGAGAGAGACAGCGGAGGGAGGTTTATGTATTGTACTTCACGTGGCAGCCATGACCGGCTGTCAATCCCAGTGTAGTTGTGCTTACTCACATTGACCATCTGCTCTGTCTTCTTGTACGCTGTAGCAAAGTTGGGGGCGTTTCTGTCCGCCTGAAGAGAAAACAGAGCAGAACGACCCGTGAACACAGTGTCCTCCCTGCCTCGCCACGGTGACTCTACAGACGGATGTGACCCTGAGAAAAGACTCTTCATTAACTCCCAACAACAGCCAAACCTGCCGTGGCTCGTGTTTGTTGAGGATGTCACTGCACGGTTTATTGCAAGTCGGTATAATGTGTTACAACCCTGCATTAGTGCGCCCTCTGGACACGTGACATGATGGCTCCCACTCTCCAGCGCCCACGCTAAGAGGCAGTGGCTTCCTGCCCATCGACCAGCAGGTCTGTGTTGCCTCAGACATGCCTGGAATCAGAGCGGTTGCCATGGAGAAACAGCCTGACGTGTTGAGGAAAGCCAGTATGTCACCACCTGAGCACGGCAGCTCCACGTCACTCAGTAACCCTTCAGTGGGGCCGTATCAGTGGTCCAGACCCTCTCATTGGATGGCATCATCTCTAAGCCAACATTAATAAATGTCGATGTGACAGACACTGATGAAACAAACTGAATGCCACGCCCTGCTCCCCAGACATGCAGACGGTAAAACACAGTGTGTGTTTACCTTGAAGTACTGCACTTTGAGAAGCTCTGCAGACTCTGCAGAGGAGCTGATCAAACACAGAGGCTCACCACCAGAGTCTGTCCACGGGAGAGGGTGAGGGTTTGAGAGAGAGCGGACGCCCAGAAGGTCAGAGAGACAAAGACACGTCTTCATTCACTATGTGACTGGTACAACATTTTGCCATTAATGAGTCAATTCCTTTAAAATATAATGAAACAAAATCACTCCTATAAATATAATAATGATACACATGTTTAATGTCAGACATATACGATGACTGCTGTGGTCGTTATGGTCACAGACCTGTGAACTCCAGGCTCTTCATGGAGATCTTCTTTATGTAGGCGGTGGCACACATGTCAGACCTCCTGACTTTGGTATCAATGCCCAGATGGGCCATATCGAAAACCAGGAAGGCTCTTTCCTTCTGCTGTCGGGTCTTGGTGAGCTTCACCACCACCTTCAACATCACACAGGCACACGCACACGCACACGCACACACACACACACACACACACACACACACACACATATTAACCTTGATTATACGATTACAATTTAAAAGAGCTTTTTTTTTTCTTTTTGCTTGTGTTTAGCACAAATCATGTATGGATCCTGAGGCTGACTGGTGGGTTAAAATGCAGTCTATCCGGTACTAAAACCTTTATATGACACTGTGACACAATGCAGTCTGAGGGAGAACCACGCGCTGCACCTCTTTGATTTCAAAGTTGAGGAGAACATTGAGCGTGTTTTCTCCCAGAGCTCCGTTGGTCAGGACGGGCTGGTCTCCTGGTGGGACTGGCAGAGAGACTGGCCCTCCCTGCTCTACAGCCAACGCTGCCTTCTCTAGGGGACAGGAACCACGGAAACAGATTCACTACACAACGACACACAGCGGATTAAGAAGCCATTTGCTTTGTGAATGAATAAAAAAAGAACCATTCCAAACCATGCAACCACTGCACACCATGCTGAATAATCTGATATTCACACAACAGAAGTAACACAGAAGGATGGAGCACCTTGGGACCCCTGTGTCCTTAAGACCCTCTGGTGTTCTTTACTTCCCTCTCCAATGTTCTCCACCAAGATCTTCATCAAAACGCCAAAGTCCTCCTGGCCCAGACACATCTGGACACACGGAGGACCGGAGAGAAAGGAAAACACAGGAAAATATAGTTTGGAGTGACAGCTGTGGCACGCTGAACAGAATGGCTGGTGTTGTATCGACTCTCACGTTCATGGACTTGAGCACGCCTTGGACCTGCACCCCCGGGATCTTGGTGAACCAGGACGCAGCCAGGTTACGCTGGATGAGAAGCTCCAAGTTGATTGGTTGTAGAATCTCAATGTCTGGTTGTGGAGAGTCCTGTTTCATGGAGGTTCTATGAACAGATACAAAGGTTATGGGATAACTTCAACCATACATGCAGACATCAGTAATATGTGACCGTGAATACAATCCACACAACCAAACACCAACAACAGGAAGCTTTCAAAACGTTGGAACGTTCAATTTCCTACTCACACACATGCTCGCCATGAGCCAGCATGGTGAGTGTGTTTGTGAATTTCACTAAATATGTGTTTGGTTTTAGGTTTGATAGTTGTAAGATAGGATATCCTACATTTGACATACGAGGCATTATCACTTTTCTTGTGTGTCCGTCTTTGCTTTACAGAGGAGTACATCTTACCTGGAGAGCTTGAGTTGTGTCAACTTCACTTCCATCTTCTCCAGCACTGCAGGCAGAGGAAGGTCGCCCTCGGTGGGCACCAGGGAGAAGCTGTTCCCCACCGTGATCAGACCCAGGTCCACCACAAAGCCTTGCTGGGACACGGACGACTGGGGGATGATGATGAGGGGAGCCTTCAGCTTGATGTCCAGGGAGAGACGGAAGCTCTTCTGGGCGAAGTCCCGGACGCTGGAGGCAGCCTTCTCAGCAGCCTGGGCCGTGGCGGCGCTCAGGGCCTCCTTGGCCGTCTGGAAGTGGTC
>OMKI01057164.1:13207-23563 GCA_900302315.1 Phycis blennoides | reverse complement strand
TACTGAACCTTTAATACAAGACAAAACATAGGAGGCAATATGCATATGTACTTTGTGTACACAATACACACACACACACACACACACACACACACACACACACACACACACACACACACACACACACGTAAACATACACACACACACACACACACAGACACACACACACTCACACAAACATACACACACACACACACACACACACCAGACACGCACACATACACACACACACATACACACACACACACACACACACACACACACACACACACACACACACACACACACACACACACACACACACAGAACAAAAAAAAAAACAAACACAGAGACACATACAGAGAGACAGACACACACACACACACACACACACACACACACACACACACACACACACACACACACACACACATATAGACATACAGGAGAGATAGAGAAAGAGAGAAACACACAGACACACGCACACACACACACACACACACACACAGTCACACACACACACACACACACACACACACACACACACACACACACACACACACACACACACACACACACACACACACACACACACACACACACACACACACACACACACACACACACACACACACACACAGTCACACACACACACACACACACACACACACACACACACACACACACACACACACACACACACACACACACACACACAGCCTCACGGAGAGCCCTCCTGTAAGGGGGGGGCTGCTGACCGGGGAGTGAACAGGGGAGTGTTAATGCTGACCACCTTGGTATTAGTAACACCTTGGTATTAGTAACACCTTGGTATAAGTAACACCTTGGTATAAGTAACACCTTGGTATTAGTAACACCTTGGTATTAGTAACACCTTGGTATAAGTAACACCTTGGTATTAGTAACACCTTGGTATAAGTAACACCTTGGTATTAGTAACACCTTGGTATTAGTAACACCTTGGTATAAGTAACACCTTGGTATTAGTACCACCTTGGTATAAGTAATGCTTTATAGCGCGGCGCTCCATATTTCACAGAGCAACATCTCCAAAGCGCTCCCCACTGAATTTCATATATCGTTAAAATGTTTACGTGCGAGGCATGCTGTTGAATTCTAAACAGCTGTGTGTGTATTTCGGCGAATGTCTGAGCAGGCATCAAATCATGTGTTACATCACATGTCCGTTCATACGCGCTGTAGCGGTGGCTGCATGCACAATCTCCACCAATCACAAGCTCACTCACACACATCTTTTTGACACGAGTTAGAGACCATTTTAGAGACTTTTAGACCAGATCAGACATGATGCAGGAGAAACCTCCCGTAGACTTGAGCCAAGCATGTCAGAGCCCCCATGTTGCAGCTCTCTCTCCACTGAGGGAATCACATATGACCAGATGCTGGCATCCTTACCATTCTTCCAATGGCTGTGGTTGCCAACGTGACATGACAACACAGTGCCCATAACGTCCACGTATTGGTTGTTCTTTTAACGTCAACGTATCAAAGGATGCACATACAAGCATGAACACATGCATTCAGCCCAGCGCTCTTTACTTTTTAACCATGATTGATTTACCTCCGCGGAAGCTCTCGTGGCTTGACTGTTTCATTTATGATATCAAAGCAGATTGTGGTTATGAAGCAGATGCTGGTTGTTGAAGACATTCTCTCCAGAGTCTGCCTCCTGTGTGGCCGCATGCTGCTGTACAGCCCCACTATCCTACATCGCTATCCTACATCTTGTGCCCCGGCTGCATCAATGTGACTCATGATGGTCGACTTGTTCTTTAGCATGCATGCTTTATACAAGAAACGAACAATGCTTTAACACAACTGAATTCAACTGGAAGAATAATGGTATTGCCCATTCAAGTATTGCCCTATATGTTGGACTTAGTAAGGAGGAGGCACAACCTCTGAGGAAAGACCGAGGCGAGCACAGTCGTTTCGCCTCGATCGGTCGCTATCGATGCTAAATGTAATCCCGGGTGAGCAGGGGGGGGGGGGGGTGGCCCTACCTCTGATTGAGGAGGGAGAGCAGCTCCCCGGCGTGGTACAGGTCATTCCGGGTCACGCGACTGAAGCGGAACGAGTTCAGGTTGCAAAACGTGACGGCGGGGAACACCATCATGGGGGCCGTGACCTCGTCCAGCTTGGTGACGTGCGGATACTCCAGGTAGAAGTGTACGCGATCCACGCACACGTACAGCAAACAGGCCAGCGAGCAGAGGAAGAAGGTCAGCCACACGCAGCGTTTCACACACGCGCGCTCGTAGGTGAAGATGTGGGAGACCCCGTGCAGGGTCGAGCTGTGGGCGAAAGCCTCCACGGTGGGAGGCTGACGGATGTCCATTTCTTCGGAGTCTACTTTGAGGTCCATTTTCCGCTCCGTGCAAATCCCTCACTTACAAATTCTTCGAATTCAACTGAAAAGAAAGCCACAACTAAAACGAACGTGCTCCACTATACGTGTCTAAGCGGGCGTGCAGTCTCGCCATTCTTGTGCACTCAATAAAGGCAAGTTATCCAATTTTTTTTTTTTTAAACCGGACTTCATTCACCTGTGGCATAGCCCACCACACACACACACACACGCGCGCACGCACACACAACACACACACACACACACACACACGCACACGCACACACACGCGCACGCACGCGCGCACACGCACACTCAACCGGCGATCGGGCTATTCATCCACTGGGCATCGAACGTGTGGACGCACGCCAAGGATGAGCCGTAAACTCGGCAATCGACTCACTCAACAACAAAAAAAAAACAACGTGTCCGTGGAGTTTTCTCACGTTCTGATGTTCCGACTCCACCTCAAAGCCTCGACTCTCTCACGTCAAAACAACGACATCAACAATTTAATTGTCTTTGCGAAAAACGCCACAAACGCGTCCTCGTCCATCTCGGTCCCGCGTGTGTCGTCGCCGTCGCGTCCAGATCTCTAAATTGAACGGGATCCCTTAATTGGCAGTCGAAAGAAAGGCAGAAAAAAGTAGTTTTTCAATCGTCTTTTGATTTGATCATAGCTGTTGCTGTGACTGTTAGTCCGCCGGAACGTCCCTTGCTGAGCGTAGACCAACGAGGGGAAAAACACATAACTATTTGATCAGAATTGCCCGTGCAGTCGCCACCCGATACCGTCGTCAGTAGTATGCGCGGATCGTTGGGTAATGATCGAGTAGCAGCTCTGGTAGATCTTTGCACGTCGCTGCCGTGCTTGTCTTTGCATCGTGAGCGCGTCTGTGCCTGGCAGCACAGGAGCGAGCGGGAGTGCCAGTGTGTGAGTGTGTGTGTGTGTGTGTGTGTGTGTGTGTGTGTGTGTCTGGACGAGTCTGGCTGGCATTGGCTTTTAAGCTTTTAAGGGTCATTATAGGCTATAGTAGTCATACATGTTCCCTGCATTCATGGAAAAACCCACGGGGTGAATAGGGGTATAGGGGTATAACCTGATACAAACTCGAGTTCACGGACAATTATTTGCAGGTCATTTTTTAATTCATCAACAAACACAAAACTCACAAAATGACTCAATGACTACATTTTGGTCGCGGGGGGAGGGTAGGGAGGGGAGTTGATTTGAAGCAGCAGCCAAATAAAAAAACATATATATCTATACAGTTCAATTAGATAAACAAATAAAAATAAACAAATGAAAAAAAAAAAACACAAATAATTAAAACATGTCAGTGCTGTGTTGTCCTTCTTGCCTCTTGAGGAGTTACAAAAGGCGTGTTAACCGGTTAAACAATAGTAGGGACAGACAATAAACGCTGTCCGTGGTTCTGATTTGCCAAGTTAGGGTACATGTCTTTCCTCTCCAGGGCGGCAGGTGGCGCCTCAACGCAATACAAGACAACGGCGCTCCGAGTAAACACAACCGTGGAATAAAATGGCGACGCACGCAAACATAGCACGCTTCTGTCGACTGACGGGACGAAATCTTTTCCCCTTGTCAGTCACATGCATGCGGAATACAACACTTCCAGCCAGACGGTGGTATATATCTAGATCAACTGGAAATAGTGAGTGATTCATCTTTGACATTTATGAGTACCAATGTGTCCTCTGAGAACCTTGATCGCCCACCCCTCGTCCCATGTACAGGCCAGCGTAAACAGGGGCGTACTAACGAAGCGAGTTAGTTAGCTTTCTGCGGTAACCTCATACTTATGAGCTCATATTTTGGTCTTCATCCTAAGTATCCGTAGATCTAAAAATAACCATAACGGTCGTTTTCGGGATGCATAGCTAGTTTTATGATGTAAAAACAACTATGGGTTGTCTTCATAACAACCAACAAGTCAGGAAGGGGTTGGCCACTGACCAGATCAAGAGTCCCGTGTCAGATTACCGTGTGTAGACGATAGTCAATGTCAACCACTTTGGTTTCCTTGCCTTAATGGAACATTTAGACTGGCTGCTCTGTATATTATGCCATTGTTTGTTACGTGGATATACCGTAAGAATATGAAAATGATTTAAACTGTTCGCTAAACTCTTGAACAAACTAAAACGTTAACAAAACACGAACCACGCTTGTTTTGTTGTCATCAGCTGCGGGCATACAGTTCAGACTCGACGAGCAGACGGCCCACAGCAGTCTGGACCTCTTCAAGAAGGACACTGGTGTCATCTATCGCATGCTGGGCCTGGACCCGAGCCACGTCCAAGATAACCCTGAGCGCTTCCGCGAGTGGGCCGTGGTGTTCGGCAGCGAGGAGATCACAGGGGGGCGTCACTACTGGGAAGTGACGGTCAAACGGTCACAAGAGTTCCGCTTGGGCGTGGCCGAGGCGAAGATGTCTCGGGAAGACTGCATCGGCACCAGCGCCGCGTCCTGGGTGTTTGGATACGCCCAGCGCAAATGGTCGGCCATGACCAGCAACAAGCTGGTTCCCGTGCAGCTCGTTGGGAAGCCCGAGCGTGTCGGTGTGCTGCTGGACTACGAGGCCGGCCTGCTGGCATTGGTGGACACTGAGAGACAGAAGATCATCCACAGCATCAAGGGCCGCTTCAGGGGCCCCCTGTGTCCAGCGTTTGGACTTTGGGACGGGGAGTTGCTCACACACTCTGGCCTGGAGGAGCCAGAGAGCTTGGTGTGATGTGAATGTGACATGGGTTCATAAGCCTTCAAAATAATTTCAATAATGGAGCCTGAAAAGGGGGACCTGGTTTGGCCATATTTCAAACCCAACTAGGAGGGTTACGGCTACTAATCTGTACACCTCCCTCACTTTATAATAGCAATATACTGTAAGTCCAGTGGTCACAATGTGTTGCACCATTATGAAACGTATTCTGTTTATAATTCATACAATCTCAGGCCATCCAGTGTAAAAGCTATTTTTGTGCATGCATTTATGACTTATGTAGCTTATGTAGTATGAGTCAAAACAATGACAAATACAATATTTTCATGTTTTTGAGGGTGGAGGGGTGCTAACTGATAAGTATTATGTGTACAATTGTTACTACTGTAATATATTACAATGTAAAATAAACCATAATTGGGAATGCTCTGTAAGTCAGATTTATTACATTTCATGTTGCGATTTCAAAGTAAGTCTTATTGGATTCCAATAATTTTGATGTACAAATCACGGAGGCCAACACAAGCTATCAGCTTTGTTAAGCTCTACCACCTAGGTGACAATCATGAATCCCTGCTGGATAGCAAGGGTCCATGCTTGCAGGAAATAAATAAACAAATGAACGAAGCAGCATATTCATATTTACATCAGTGATACCTGCCATCAAAAGTTTGCTACCAAAAATAGAGGAACTAATCAAATACATTGACATAATATGCAAAGCCATGCTAATACATTTAATTCCTTCCTTTCCTGAAACCAATGTACAAAAGTAATTCACAATGTACAATCTCTGAATTGGGAAGCCCCACACTTCCTTAAATGTGCGCTACCTAATTTAAGACGTACTCTTAACAATCTTTGGCCAATCATCGTCTGAGCCACCCCGGATGACTGCATTGGGTATTTTACGATGGACAGAATATAGAAGCACCTTCCATGTTGTATGACACTCCCTGCTTCTCGTTTGGCTCAGACCACAACCTTCACTGTGTCCAAAGTGGGCTTCTGCTCTTCGGTTTCAGGCTGGGCGTGGGTTTCAGAATACCCGCCCTGGTACTCCTGCAGCACTGCAGCCACACCGCTGTGGCCGAACTGCAAGGCGTCATCCAGGGGAGTGTTTCCCCACCTAAGGAGGCGCACAAACACACATTGTAAGAGTTCAAAAACGACTATGATGGCGTATACGTCCAGCGAAGATTACATAAAAGAACAAAAAAAAACGGTTACCTGTCTTTTACCAACGGGTTCACCTTACACACTTCGGTTAGAAACACGACCACTTCCTTCTGACCTGCAAGATATGAACACAACGAAAAATGTAGAAAAGCAAAAGCTTCTGATCAAAAAAACCCTGATATATTTCATTATTCTTCATTATTTTTCTTTTTTTGTTTTATATAATAATGACGCAAGAACCACCTTCTGCAGCGGCGATGTGGAGTGCAGTACGGGAGTCATAGTCCCTGTCCTCCATGTTTACCATGGACAGAGCATACCTAGAGATGGAGGGGCCAGGAGGAGCAGGGAGACAATGCACATGGAGAGGTTCAACCAAGTGATGGATGACAAACAAATATAGACCTGTCAGGCCCACTGCCCTTTAAATGACAAAGCCCCAAGGATAAAACCTTGTCAATGGAGTATTTTCCGCTAGAACTCCCGATGACGTTCAAGGTTGTACATGACCTTGAGACTGACACTGACCTCCTGAGAGCCGAGACGTCTCCACTGTAGGCCGCGAACATCAAGTTGACCACATACTTGTTCTGATAGGAATAGACAGGCAAACGTGATGTGGACTGGGGTACATGTCACATCAGTGCTGTCCCATATGTCTATATATAGCACCAAGGGTGTTGAACTACATGTTCGCTAATGTGTATGACAAATTGTACTGTGCGGGTCTTACTGGGTCATCATCTGAACGTCTTCTGGGATCATGCTTCTTAGTGAAGTGTCTCAAGTTGTCATAGTTGTGAAAGTTGAAGTATGACACCAGGTCCTACATAATAAATAAAAGAATCATTAAAGAGCAATGAATTTATACTAGAAAAGCAGGTGGAATTTAAAAGGGAAAAACTATATTATCATGGACCTTTATCGTTTTATTTTTATAAACGTCAAAATGTGGATCTGACCTGACAGAAGTGAATACCGCGAACACTGTTGCCGTGGCGATCTAGGGATGGAGACCAGCACATCATTCCCATAACATTAGGAACCACCAGAAGCACTGCACCCGAGACACCAGATTTAGCGGGCAGGCCCACCTATAGGAGGACATAAGCTTATCAAAATCATCCTGAAGATATTGTTGGGAATGACACTAGATTTGAAACTGAATTCCGAAGGATTCTCGTGGAATGCTCACGTGGAAGGCAAACTGTCCGGAGAAGTCATACATGCCACAGGAGTGCATGAGGCTCAGGGTGTTCCGGACGGCTTCGGCGCTCAGGACGCGCTCTTCTGTGATTGGGCAGATGCCCCCGTTGGCCAGGGTGGCCGCCATGACACTTGCTGACTCACAGTTCACCTCAATGGAGCAGAGCTGTGGGGGGGGGGGGCATGGAAGGAAGGCCAGCAGCACTCAGTACAGCAGAGAAAGTTTAAAGAGGAGCTGACAGTTTAAAACGTCCAAAGAGGCCGCGACCCCTCACCTGGAAGTAGAAGTCTAAGGCGGCTGTCATGTCTGCGTTGTCCGGAAAGCACTGCGATAAACGGTTCAGAGGTTCAGTGTAGTTAGCTATGTTAAATATTTTAGCTAATATTGTGGCAAATCATTAACAACAGCCAGCAGACACAAACAAACAGCTCTCACCCGTTTCTCTTTGAGATAATAACCAATTGCATAATTCCGGTCTCCAGTCTCCTTTTCTGACTGAAATCTAAAGAGAAAATTGTGATGAGAGACTGAGGTTTGTTTTTTAAAATCAGAGGAACTTTGGTGGGTAATTTACTGTCGCAGACACTAACGTTGCGTTGCTGAAACCCACAAACTCTCCACCAGCTGTTCTTTTCAAATACTCCATTACCTGCAATGGGGACACAAACAGAGTGCTCTGCAGGTTACAGACAGCATTAAAACAGGTAAACAAGAATAAAAAAACTTGGAGACTATCCAAGGGCATATAAATTATATATATATACCAGGTATAAATGTATTTACTTACATGGTCAAACCTCTCCGCCTTGTTTGAAACAGGCTGTCGAAAGAAAAACAACACAACATTTTCAGTTGACCCTCAAGGCTATAGCCACGCTGTCTTCCTATAGATGGCGCTGATCATGTCCTCTGGGGAAAAGCCTTGATGTGTATTCTGGGGCGGGTTATCTGGTTATCTATCTCGTCTCGACGCCATCTTTCAGTCGGCAAAGCGCACCAGGCGACGTTAAGCGCGTTACGTGTCCTTAAAACTTGAGGTTAACGCTCCGCTTGAATTTCAATGCTTCGGTGTTTGCCAAGTTGAAAGGTTTCCAAACAGGGGGGAGGTGGCGCCGAATTTAATGACCGCGCTCGCAAAGGTTCCCAATATCAAATATACCCTGACCTTTACGGATGCTCTTTGACTGAAGTTAGACAAGAAGTTCACTACGACCCTTTGGCACAAAAATCCCAATCAAAAACATTTTGGAACATTTGTTTGTTTGTCCGTGTGTGTGTGTGAGCGTGCGAGCGTGTACAGACGTATGGGAGGACAATCATTTACGCACACACATGCGTAACGAGCACACCTTCTTGTGCCCTGGGTTTCAATTGGCCAGATGTACACACACGCCCCCCACGGTCAGTCCCCAAGCTAAAACCTGACGCGATGCTGGACCTGACCCACATACGATAAGAGCCCTGTTTGTCCAGTCAGCTGACAGTCACCAAGAGATAGCTCAACATTAAACACATGCATTGCAAAAAAAAAAAGCAAAACAAATACCATGCCCATGTGTTGTAGAGCAGGCCGAAAGCAACGTAACTGCGGGCCAATATTGACAAAGTAGAATCCATGCTATGTGTTCACCATGTTGTCCTTTTCAGCTTTTCAGTAATTCTTTTTAAGATTTATTTTTGGGGCATGTTTCATGCTGTTGTTGTTTGTATAGACACAGTAGATATTAGACAGGAAAGTATGGTAGGGAGAGGGGAAGACATGCAGCACATGACCACGGGCTGGATTCAAACCCGCGTCGCTGTCAAGGACCAAGCCTGAATGGTGCCACCGTTCTTTTCAACTTTGACGGCCGCATCGCTGCTGCTATTTGATATCTTCACATATAAAGAATTGTGGTGTATTTGTGAGTGTAGCAGATATTCAGCATGCAGGTATCTGTGGGCTTGTTGTCACAAAGCCCATTATTTCATGCCATGCTGTGTCAAAAAGTAGGACGGAGACTTTGTTTGACTTGTATTCATGCAGACCCTCCGTTCATTCGCTGTGATTATCATGATTGTGTTCCTGCAACAATAGATGTCTTTTATCATACCTTTATTAGAGAGGTGACAACGATGGCTCCGGCATTCACCATGGGGTTGTGTGGCTTATCTGCACAGGAGAGGGAGAAGACTGTATCAGAGTCAAAGGCACAGGGGCCATACACTACAGTGATCATGCAAGAGAAGGGCCCCATTAGGCATTCATTGGCAAACTGCTGACAGTTATGGAAAACTGTTTGCAGAGGAGGGCGTTTTAATGACAACCTGAGACAATCATGCAACTAATAGATGCATAAAATTATCCATTTCACAGTCCAATGGCACAGACCACTTGAAAATGATAATTTCATGTCATATTCCTGTGCCATTGGGTCGTATTCCCTGGGTTATTAAGTAACAATTCATAACAACAACAACAACATTCAATGAATGATATCTCAGCAAAGCTCACTACGATCATGTATGTCCAGTTAGAGTTGCATTGTGTAGAATTTCAACTAGCTCGTAGCTTACAACAAACCTGGACTACATATGTGTCGTCAATGCTGATCGATAGGGACTTCAATAATGTTATCAATAAAGTCACATCCTATAAATTCTACAAATATAAAATGCTGGCCAGCCCATGTGTGTGTGTTACCTCTGTGTGTTGACAGAGAGGTAACACACACACACACACACACACACACACACACACACACACACACACACACACACACACACACACACACACACACACACACACACACACACACACACAACCAAACACACACACATGCAGGCAGCAGGCAGGCGGGGAAACACACACACACACA
>OMKI01057160.1:8611-42373 GCA_900302315.1 Phycis blennoides | reverse complement strand
GATGAGTGAGTGGAATACAGGGGGGAGGGACAGGACAGCAGTTATGGGTAGGGGAGGTCGTAGGCTTGGGAAAAGAGGAAGGTTTTCAGACGGGACTTGAATGTGAGGAGTGAGGGTGAGTCGCGGACAGGTTGGGGGAGAGAGTTCCAGAGTCGGGGTGCTGTGCGGGAGAAGGCTCTGTCGCCGAATGATCTGAGTTTTGATCTGGGTAATGTGAGGGAGAGAGTGGAGGAGGATCGGAGGGCACGGGTGGGGCGGTGGGGGATGAGGAGGTCAGACAGGTAGGGGGGGCCAGGTGGTGGAGGGCTTTGAAGGTGAGGAGGAGTGTCTTGAAAGTTATGCGCTGCTTGATGGGGAGCCAGTGGAGAGAGTGGAGAATGGGAGTGATGTGTTCACTGGACCGGGTGTGGGTAAGGAGGCGGGCAGTTGGAGTCTATGGAGGGAATGAGAGACATCAGTCACAGACTCACAAGTATAATGCTATGACACATTTCATGTACAACATAGTTCATTGTAACACTCATACAACATGTATGAGTTTTCATATACAACTCAACAACATGCACTAGAAAAAGTACCACAAAGTTTCTGTGGGTTGTAACCATGAGGATAATATCTCTCCCCTTCTTCCTCGACCCCTCAGCAAAAACATTTTTTTAAATGTAGAATCTAGTAGAATTATTAAGAATTTTCAAGCATAGCCAGCAGAGGGCAGAAATGGTTAGGAGATGACAGAAGCTGAACAAAGGTTGCAGATGAAAGCAAACCTGTCTAAAATAAAGAAAAGAGACAATTTCGTTTTTTATCACATTAGCTAAAACGTAATGATATTCAAAGTTTTATCCCATACCAATAACACATTTCTTGATCTGAAAGAACTTCAGTGGGGGACTTGAGTGAGTTGATTTAAAATTATGTTTCAGATTTCAGAGAGTGAGGAAGGAAGACGTGCTTTGACTACTGCTTTTTGTCATCATTATTGTTGCCTAATAAATATATTTCCTGATAATTACATCTCGCTGTTCCCTAATGAATATAATATTCCATTCCAGTCATCCTGTTGTTATTTTATAGCGCCTCTCATCCTACATTTTCACACATCTCTCTGTTCATCTCTATTAATGATTCACATTCACAACAGTCAAGACAAGAAGTTGTCATGCTGCAGGCTTGACGGAAAGGAACAGGGAATGTGGCAGACAGAGGAACAGATGGGGTACAACTACGCTGCTCACAGCAATGTGAGAAAAGCTTGTTATAGTTACACTGTCTCACATTCCCTTCACTTTTGTTCTTCTTCCTCTACCACTAACCATGTTTGGGTTTTCTGCTTTCAATTCTATCCACATTTAAAGTGTAGTTTAAAGTGTCGACCTTTGAATAGTTTTTCATTAGGACCACATGTCCAAGTCTTGAATCATCTGCATGACCTTTGAAGGACAGGAGAGGTGAGGAGGAAGCTCTGAGAAAAGGCCAGTGTCAACTCCAGTGTATTTTCTTTTGATAGCCCTGTCACTAATCTCTCAGCCAGCGATCTCTCCATTTGTCTTTCTGTCGGTCTACCTATCTAATCTGTCTATTGAGCTGTCTCTTTCTATCCATCTGTCTATCTATGCCTATCTATCTCTCTTTCGGTCTGTATCTGTTTATCTACCACTCTTATCTATATATCCATCTATCTATATTACTATTTGTACATCTAAATATCTATCTTCCTGTCTCTCTCTATTTGTCTGTCTATACAGATAAGCATGGGCATGCAAATGTATGTGCATGTGTGAGAGTGGGCATTCACAGCAAGAGGAAAAGAGGACAAGAGTGAATCCTGAGCTAGCTGTTCCCGTGGGCAGTGATAAGAACAAACATTACTGAGAGAGAGATTTGTGATTCACTCCATTGCTCGACTGTGAGCGGTACGTAAGTTCTCCTGCACATTCTCACCAAATTTGTCCATGATATCCTGTTGGAACGATGGAGAATCTTGTGGACACTCCACAGCTGATTGGCTGTGCTTGGCATCACAGAGGCAGGAAGCGATACCATGTATGTATGTGCCTCTAGCTCCCTATTCAAAGATCTGTCTGCTGCTAGTGGAGAATCTAGCTGCAAAGGTGATGAGGACATAGTGTTGAAATATGAACGCGTAATCTTAGACATACATTGAGTATATGCTGAAGGTAGATCTTTTCCAGTACAGGCAGACAATCCATAAATATAGCATTTTATTATTCATTATTCATCATTTGTTTTGGATACCCATATGATATTATTAGTCTTTTTTATTTCTCTCTTAAAGCTTATATATCCCATAGTAAATATCCCAACTTGATTGTTGATTATTTTATGTAAAAGGATTATTGGTTATTACTGGTTGTGAATTGTTTTTTATTGAGAAAAACATTCAATTTACATGCATTTAGTCCCACACAAATCCATTATATGCCACGAGAATATCTGGTATTTGGCTTACCTTAAAACAATAATGTTACTGTTGGTTATTTTAAATCATGAGTAGGCCTACTTCATAATTGATTTAGGGTTTGTGGGTTTTCATCAGAATGACAAGTTACCAAAATTACATTGTTGTTAAAAGGTGAAACGTATAAGATTAGTATAAACCATATAAAAATGAACAAAAAATATCAACACAATATGAAGAAATAACCACTTTGACGAGTGAGTATGTATTATAGATATACAAGTAACGTTTCTTAATACCACTTTGTAGACACCACAAATGTCTGGTTATATGCTGCTGCCTATTTGTTGGGAGTGTGGAAACAAATTTGGCCAAATATTGCATGTTACACCTTTAATAACTTAAGGGCAAAACTGCATATATGCACGCAATATAATGTAAGATTAATCATTTAGGAGAAGGAGGATGTCAGGAAAGAAGAAACGTATATTACTACTATATCCGTCTGCCCGTCCGCATTGGCATCCTCGCAGGATGTAGTTCGTCGTGACTCCGTCCTTCAGAGCCCTGCCTTTAGATCTCCGGAAACATGCCTTGAGATGGAGAAGAAGGACGCTACATCCGCGTGATCATCACAGTACCACCAATCACAGGCGGCCAGCTGAAGGTATTCCCTCCATAACGTGTTGGGGAACGCTTTGTCACACTGCGCGTGGGCGGTGAGTGTAGCAATGCCCTTCCGCCGCTTATAAATCAGACCGCAGAGGCTCTGGGCAAACGAACAGCATCTCACAGCGATAGGCTACTTCAGCACCACTTTCACTGAAAAGCGACAACACCGCCTATCAATACAAACAATCATGGTACTTATCTGGACCCAGTTTGGTGTAAAAAACAAGAACGTCAACTGCAAAGTACGAGTTATGCACCGGGATGACAGCTCCAGCTCCTCCTCGTCGGGGGTAAGAAACATTCTGTATAAAAGTCAGTTTAGCTTTCATGTTAATTACTTGATATTCCTGAGTGCCTAGTGTATAATCTCGGGTTAACTAGATCGGTTTTGGGTATTGTCATGCTTTGAAGTTGTTAGAATAGCAGTAGAACATTTATTGATTAATGCTTAAAGCCGATACTGCTGGAGATTAATTATTCTGATAGTTGAAGTGATTGGTGCTTTATATAAAATCCATGTGCTACGTCGGCTTTATATAGACATATTTACATGCTCAATGAATGGCGCAGGGACTGGTGACTATTTCTTAACCATGATTGGACGAGTCCCACTATCCAACCAATATCACATGATTCCGTATAAAAGGCAGCTTTGTCACATTTGAGATGAGCAAACCCAGGGAGCATTTTACTGAACATGAATTTATGCATTTGAGCTTATGCCTTTGACATCTTTTCTGTCAAGCTGCATACTGTAGTTACAGTGTAATGTCTTGTGTGTCTAACAGCATCTCTCTCTCTACTGCTCTTCCTTCAGGAAAGCAGCAAGTCAGACCAAGAGGTACCCTGTCTGTCCATCAAGCCGGCGGGGAAGGACTTCTACAAGATCCTGGGCGTGCCAGCCGACTCCAATGAGGACGACATCAAGAAGGCCTACAGGAGAATGGCGCTGAAGTTCCACCCTGACAAGAACAGTGACGCTGACGCTGAGGACAAGTTCAAGGAGATCGCAGAGGCCTACGAAATCCTGACCGACTCAAAGAAGAGGGGAATTTACGACCAGTATGGGGAGGAAGGTGAGGAGAGGATGATGATGATAATGATTCTAGTTCAACTATTGTAAAGTTTTTAAAGGTTGTAAAATTGCTGCTCCAGTGTGCATAATTTATGTTTGCCATTTGAATCATTAATTGGAAAGTTCAACAGATCACATCCTTGACTTCATTGGTAGTCCATTAGTACAATTAAATGATAAATAACAACTATTCTCTTCTGTCTGTGTTATTTTAGGTCTTAAAAACGGCAGCTGCGTGTCAATGGCGGGCCACGGCAACACACATCGGGGTGGTTTCCAAGGCGACGCACGCGCCACCTTCTCCACCCTCTTCCATGGCTCCGACCACTTCGACATCTTCTTTGGGTCCGACGTAGACAGCAGCAGCAGCAGTGACGACGACATCTTCAACCCCTTCAGCCACTTCGCCTTTGCCAACGGAGGTGGAGAAGGGGGCCGCAGGGGCCGGCGGCGACGCCTGCAGGGCCTAGCCGTGGTCCATGACCTGCTGGTGAGCCTGGAAGAGGTGTTCAGCGGCTGCACCAAGCGCATCAAGATCAGCCGCAGCCGCCTCAACCCAGACGGCCACAGCCTGCGGTCGGAGGACAAGGTGCTGGACGTGGTGGTGAAGAAGGGCTGGAGGGCCGGCACTAAGATCACCTTCCCCTGCGAGGGCGACGAGACACCCAACAACACCCCCGCCGATGTCACTTTCGTGCTACGTGACAAGAAGCATGCGCAGTACAAGCGGGACTGCTCCAACATCGTGTACACGGCTAAAATCACCCTGAAAGAGGTACGTGTTTACTGCATGTATGGCACTGTAGGGTCCATACCATACCATACATGGTACATTAATTGGTATGTGTACACTGTCAATACCACATAGGTTATGATAAGGTTGGGTCCCTCATCTTGGCCTCCTTAAAGGACACTTTGTCTCGAAATAAGAACCATCCTAATAAGTGAAATAAATAGCCCTCAGCAAAGGTAAATTAGTAGGTTTAAATTGTTCACCGAAGTGCAGAGGATGATTAAAACAGACCTCTAAAGAAAAGCTGTGCTGGGATTCAGTGCCTCTGCTACCTCCCTGGCCCCTCCTCCCCAGGCAGGTGGGGGGGGACTATATATAGCTTTGGTGCTAACCGCCCCCACTTCTCGCTCCTCCAGCTACACTGCAGACTCCTCTGCATTTCTGAAGCAGGGCAGCAGTATGAAAAGAAAAAAAATACTGCCTGTGCTTTCTGTGTAGGCCTGTCTCTGCCTGGTACTCCAACCTACCCACACAGAAAATCTTTCTCTGTCACGGAGACAAGAGCTCCTCCATCTTTTCTATGGAGCATGTCCTCCCACAAATACACAGCCAGGAAGTGGAACACAGATTACTAATATACATTTGCATAACTGAAAGAAATATATATGACACTTGAGAGACATATCATGCAGGCATTTGATTAATTAAAAAAAAAAAAGATTGTTGCTCCAACACTTGCTTAGAGAAATCCTTCTGGAGTAAAAATTTACGACAGGTTTTTTATTGTATTCTTTTTCTCCAGGCTCTTTGCGGATGCACAGTCAATGTACCCACGCTGGACAACCGCATGATGCCGCTGCCCAGCAGTGACGTCATCAAGCCGGGCTCAGTCCGCCGGCTGCGCGGTGAGGGTCTGCCCCTGCCCAAGACTCCGGCGCAGCGCGGGGACCTGCTGGTGGAGTTCCAGGTGTTGTTCCCAGACCGGATCCCACCCCAGTCCCGTGAGATTATTAAACACAGCCTAGCCAAGTGCTAAGTTGCTAGAGGGAGGAACCATGATGAGGAGTCATGTGTGTGTTAAGAGTTCATGCAAACGCAGCCCTTGTAAGGTGCCACTGTCCTTATTATGTTTGGGATGAGACAGCAATGATGAGTCAGGTTGACTTGACTTTTAGCGGAGATAACATGAAGATGGTCAAGATGATTATGAGGTGGGACTTTTTAATAGATGAGAGATGATGATTCTACTGTTGCACTTTACACATGATTGATTCACAACCGTTCCATAAAAGAGGGTTGAAGACAGCCAACGGGATGGTAGTCTTGGGTAGTCTGAGGTCTATAATAGTCCATTGACTCGATACTAGCCTTTCCTCTTGAAACAACAGGACAATTACATGTACTTACATGTACTACTATAGTTTGATATGTATATATATATATATATATATATGTATCATCCTGATAGGTAAAAAGGTATGACAACGATTTTTAAAGTTATATGGCGTTCATATGACGGATCCTTTACATTGATTTATTACAATAACAAAAATGTACTTGTGTACAAGGAACTGTATACATTGTCTCTAAGAGAGATGCATATCTATCAAATGTTCTATTGAATAATTTGAAATGTTTATATACTCTGCAATTATGAGCCTCAATGATGAGGACAAAACATTTATATTGTTGTAAAGCATGTACAATAAATATATTAAAACATGTATTCAAATATGTCTATATTTCCCCATGAAATATATAAGCCATGAGCCAATTAGGAGCAAAATATTGTGAATTACGGCAAGATATTATTTGGATAGTACACAGTTGAGTTAAATTGAGGATCAACTGAGATATATAAGGTATCAACATTGTCTCATTCTACTGTCAGTTGACATTCAATTGACATGTCAAATTGTACGAGTTGACACTCAAGAACATTATTAAGAACATATTTAAAAATATTATTAACTGAATTTAATCAACATGTTAAGTGAATACAATCAGTCATCTTCAGACATGTTTCCGTTGAATATCGTGTTTCTCATTTGTGTCAGGTGAGGTGAGTGAGAAGTGAGAAGTACTATTAATTATTTTTTATAGTAAAAGTTCAATTAAAATAAAGAAATGCATATATGTATGAATATGTGTATGAATGTAAAACAAAGTTTCTGTCTTTTGTTTTTGTTTTTTGTCCTTTACTGTTTTGTTGGTTTATATCTTCTGTTTGACAAATTAAGGAATTAGTTATTATTATTAACATCATGTATTTTGTTTTTGTTTAGAAATATGTATTGATGTATGTGTAGTAGTCTCAATTATTTTCCCTTTGTTCAGCTGTAGATGATCAATAAACAATTAATGACAACTCAACTACTACCAGGAGTGTTTCCCTTTAGTTGGATAGTTCTAATTATATTTTGCAACAGATAGACTGTAGATATGAACTGTCAGATTATCTGTAGATGATCAAAATACATTTAGTGAACACTATTACTGTCTATAACTGATAGTACACAGTCACTGTTAACTCATATGACTGTAGAATGGCAGACTTTATGTTGGTTATAATCATGTGACTTATTTTGATACTTTACGACACTCACTAGACATTCATTTTAAATATTGAGGATATTATAGTATCTATTGATATGCACTTCAGTCAGGTGCCAGGTGAGTCATTGAATATCACCTGACAAATATGAGACATGTGACGTGATATTCCACTCATACATGTCTGAAGATGAATAGCTGCTATTATCCTTGACATGTTGTTGATTATATCAAAATCTGTGAATAGTCAGGATATGTGGCTATGTTTTCCATAACCTTAATTAGTGTCAACTTACCCAATGTGGACATGTCAGGGGGTGTCTACTGACAATAAACTGATCAAATGTTGATACTCAACTGATACTACATTAATACTCAATTGATACTCAACTGTGGACTATCCAGTTAAAGTGTTACCAGGTAAACATTTTTGCAAAAGGTAACTCGAAACATCAACTCTGACGAGCCAAGTCATAGAAGTAAGACAAGTAATGCTCAACATTATTGTACAACTAAATGTTGCCACCAGGTGGCAACTGTTGGTAGCAGCACAAGCATGAATAATGTTGATATAAAATAGAGCTGCAAGTAGCGTTTATCGGGCGCCAAGCCAAATACAGATAATTACGACCTTCTTTGTTTTTAAAAGGTTGATAACGGTGGACTAGCATCAGGTTAGGTCTGGTGATACACATACAACGTTTCGTGTCCTCATGTCAAAGATGTGAGGAGTTATGCTTCTTCAAAATGTTCAATCATGCACTATAGCGCCCCTTATGGTCCTATTTGGATTAACCAGCCATCTTAACCTTGACCTATGTTTCCTTAATCCATAAGAACCCATGGTGACACGAGTGTAACAAACACTTTAAATGTCTGAAAAATCTTTCTTATACAGCTTTGTGCTTGACTTTAACTCATTAAGTGCCTAATTGACTTTGGTGTGGTTGAGATGTCAGTCATGTGACTGTCCCAGGATATGACTTCCCCAAAGAGGCAGTGTTACTTATTTTTATTCAGTTTGCATATTTTGTAACATAAAGCAAATCTGAAAAACTTGTTTAAACAGCATTACTAAGGTCACACATTTGATATATATTGTGGAAATGCAAATAAACTTAAGAGAGACCAGAGAGATGGTGATCGACTTCGGGAGGACAAAGAGGTTGCCTCCACAGCCACTACGGATCAGGGGGGACGTGGTGGAGGAGGTGGAGGACTATAAATACTTGGGGGTGGTGATCGGCAACAGACTGGACTGGAAATCTAACACCGAGGCTGTATACAAGAAGGGGATGAGTAGACTCTATTTCCTGAGGAAGCTGAGATCTTTCAACGTGTGCAGTAAGATGTTGGAGATCTTCTACCAGTCTGTTGTTGCTAGCACCATTTTCTTTGCTGCTGTGTGTTGGGGCAGCAGCACCAGAGCCAGTGACACCAAAAGACTTGACAAAATCATCAAGAAGGCTGGCTCTGTACTAGGTCTCGGGCTCGAATCTTTTGAGTCTGTGGTGGAGAGGAGAATGCTGAAAAAACTGTTATCCATCATTGACAATGATCAGCACCCTCTCCATCTAACAGTGGTCAGACAGCGGAGCACCTTCTCTCACAGGCTGCTCCAGCTCCGCTGTCGAAGGGACAGATATAGGAAATCATTCCTACCACATTCCATTACACTGTACAATAACAGCCAATAACTTATTGCAACAGTCTCGTTGCATCTTATGTTTCATTTTATTTCATTTCATCTCATTTCATTTCATTATATTCTGTACACTGTTTCACTGTTACACTGTCTAAAATATTGCACTAGAATTAGTTCAGATAACTAATTATATATATATAGATATTTAGTTTACATTTTTGTTTATATATATTTATATTTATTATTATATTTAGTTTATATTTTATACTTTTTATTTCTAATTCATACATTCTGTGTATTCTTATGCTGCTGCTACATTGAAATTTCCCAGCTTGGGATTAATAAAGTATTTCTATTCTATTCTATTCTATAAAAAGGAAAATTTGTGGTACTAAGCAGAACAAACTGTCAAGTTGAGTTATTTTCAAAAAAGGGATACATTTACCATAAACGCCCAATGTAATGTACATGTCCATCAACAGATTAAGTGGTAGTATTTTAGAAAAAACATCAGAAATGTGTTCTGTGTTCCACTTCTGTGGTATATCCCCCATAATTTTCCTTTAAGCAGAAATGGGTCTGGGTTTTTATGGGTTAAGTACACCAAGTTTGGTGACCATTGCCCAAAGTTAACCCCACCTTTAGGCTCCCAAAAGAGATTGGGCATATATTTGGCTGTCCAGCGGCCATGTTGTTATAGATGAAGGGTTCCTTAGGAGCATTTATTCATTGTGAGGAGAGAAAAATGTCTAAGCAGTTTCATAACCAGAGGACAAAGTGGTCAGGAAATATGACAGTTTGCATTTTCAGTCCATTGCTAAAGTGCCTCCCTATTGGCCAATCTGGATAAACTTCGGAGCATTTATTCTTGACCCATGTGCCTTTAACTGCACCAAATTTGATTGGCATAAATTAACTCCACTTTTTGGCTCCTTAAATTTCATTGGACTATTTTGGGCATGTTGTTTTGTCAATCATCTTCATCTTTTGTAAATAGAGCAGTTAGAACCTTCGACCCCAACACTCAAAATGTCAAACATTTCGCCACACCAATTTTTGTGGGCTTTTTTGGTCTTTATTTTTTTAGTGTACAGCCTTCCCTTCTCATTAGATGTTAAGATATTGGCCCATAGGTGTATGTAGCAAAGGATTTTGATCTAAGTAAAACCTCCTAGGATCCTTGTGATTTTTAACGAAAAAAAAAATGGCTGAAAAACTATCAGACGGAATCTGTAGGTTATTGGGGCAAAATTGTTCATCATCAAACGTTTTGACTGTAGGTCAAGGGCGTCAGGAGAGATGCGTGTTTAACGTTTGTATTTTCAGACGATTGCTATAGCGCCGCCATTAGGCCAAGTGTAATTATTCTGTGGCCATCTTTAGTGATATGGCTAATCTTTTGTGTATCTCCTTTTAGCCGACTGATGTTAAGGTGGAGAGTTACTGACACACTTTCTAATAAGCACGCGCAGAGACGACGCTCATCCAAGTTTGGTGTTTATTGAACATAAATCTCCGGTTGACTTTCCAACAACATAAAACTAAATTAAACGAGTAACTTAATACGCAAGTTTCTGTGAGTGTGTGATCGGAAAACTTTAACACTCCGCCACCTAACCATTTGAAAACATTCATTCATAAAAAATAGATAGCCACCTGTCCGTGGGAGGCGCATTGCCTACGTCACCATCAAATTGAAATAAAATAAGCGTCTTGAAGCACCTTTATACATTATAAACTAGGATGGCTCTAGATCTAGATAATTTCCTTAATAATAGTTTATTTTGTAAATAAGAATACCATAATTAACTGAAAACAAGTGTACGTATTTTGTAATTATATTTTAGAACTCAATATGGCTCCAACATTTACAATTGTGGAAAGTTTCACAAAAAGCTAACGGGGCGGGGTAGGTGTTTGTGGCAGAATAATAAGAAGACTAAATGACAATAAGGTGTTCGGACCCTAACGAATGAGACACCGCTGTGCATTCTGTGCTTGGGGTTCCGCCCAATAGAAAACTCAGTGCTCGTACATCTGGATGCATCATGAGATGTTTTTGTTAGTGATACTCTATTTTGAAATACCTTAAGAGAATTGTAGTCATTTAAAATCCTAAATAAACGTAAATATACCATAACCTAGGCTAATATCCTTTCTGCGATGTCTCGCATGAAATGGGCAGGGTGGCAGTTCCAAACACAATGTCTTCCCATAATAACAAATCATTTGACGATTAATTACTAACAAAACAAGATTACTAGCAACAAAGTTAATATGTCCATATGCTTCCGAAATAGAGGCGGTCATTGCGATATGACGTTACGATGTACAAGCCCTATTGCCTGTTAGTTCGTAATTCGGAGAAGAAATCGAGTCGCACCGTACGTCGGCCTACGACATTCTGGGGGAAAATGCAGCAAGTTGGATTCCAAGGTGAGCGACATGTCAGTGTTTGTAACTCCGATCCAGTAAGAGGGAGGCCTGAGAAACTATCTGTCAAGTGCACATTGATTGACAAGTCCACCCACCTGCGCACAAAGTCTACACTGGAAATCTCAACAGCGATAACTAAGTTTTCAAAAACAATACTCCGAATGTCCCCTGGTATGAAATGTCGCAAGTGGGTGTTGCATCAACAAATCTACACGAAGCTTTCCCCGTGACAACTTTGACCATACTTATCCTTTCGCTCATACCCTGTGTAGTCATTCTGCTGGTGCTCAACTGTCTGTTCTTGGCCTATAAACTACTGAACATGTCCAAAAGCAAGAGACAAATCCACCAACAGGACTCGGAAGAGATGCTTCTACACTCATGCGTCGCGACTCGCCACAGAGTTGCTCGGATAACCGAAGCGCCCTTTTCCCATAATCAGGGCAGGAGAATTTACGCTTCCATGTCGCAGCCTACTCTTCCGCAACCTGTGACCTCATCAAGGACTTCATCCCAAGAGAGGACCACAGGGGAGCACGCCAGGCGCTTTCTGAGACCAAATGGGGCCAATCGAGCCAGGTTAGGATCCCTGACGGCGCCCAGCACCATACTGGCGAATTCTGCTGCGTCTAGCTGCACCTCAGTTATGGACTTGCACAGAAATATGAAAGTACTCAACACAAATAAACTGGAGTGGTGTAGAAGTGCACTTCTCTTGCGGCAGTCCAGCGATTCAGACGTTGACACGAGATCGAACCACGTGCCGCCCAACTCGCCTGCAGTAGAATCACAAGATCAACTATCAAAGGTAAATACAACACTGGTGCTTCAGTTTTCAGGATGCATGATTGACTTTTGCGATTTCTAAATCAGCATTTGAGCGAGCGTGCATGTCATTTATAATTTGAAATGATACATTTCCACATTCCCGCACAACTGTACAGCCTTCATTTAAATAAAGTCATACTCATACTTTATGATTGTATAAAAAATGTCTATCGGCTTGCAGTAGGCCTACTTGTGGCTAACTCTATCCTAAGATGTTTGTTGTGCAAACACCAAGAGAAATTATTTGTTCATGTTACACTTACTTGGTAATAAAGTGAATTCTGAATATAAATATGATTAGCAATCGACCTATTACAGCTATAAAATAACCTTATCGGAAAACAAAGTCACACTTGTTTGTTTCCACAATGTTTACATTGTTGCTTCACGCCTCATAGCAAATCCAGTTATTTTGTTTATCGACACAAATAACTTCAAATTAAGGGTTGTTTATAGGATATATGCCCCTCGTTGTGATGTGTGAAATATTATGACATGCATGAATCCATTTTAAAAGTATTACTTTTATTTGAGGATGTCTAACTTGGCTGGACCTTGTGTGTTTCATATATCTTGGGAGGTTACAGCTTCTCTCTCACGTTGACAGCTGACAAAGAGTCTGGGTCTTGTTAGACGCAGTAACACTCTGGAGTCGCTGGTCAATAATGACGGCCTCGGCCCGCCGCTGCATCCACTGGACAGGGTGGAGCTGGAGTGTGAATATCCACTCCACTACAACTCAGCAAGGATGAGATCATCCTACCTGACTACATCCATGGTTGGTCCAGGGCTAGACAGTGACTTTGGTGCAAGTGCAGGTACTCACAAAGCCGACAATGTGTGTCTCAGTAAGAGATGTATATGGATGTATTTCCCAGGTTGATATGCGTTTGGTTGCAGGCGTTTCCCTGCGCATCGTGTCGGCAGACAGCGACGGTCTGACCAATGGTGTGGCAGGGGCAGCCCTGGAGTGGGACTACTATGACCCCTGCTACGTTCAGCAGAACAGCGTGCCTGTTCACAAAGGCAGCAGGCCCTCCATCCACTCCAAACAGTACTGGGTCTAGTGTGTCCTATATGCTACCTTTCTAAGAGATATGCTATGTTTTTTATGTTTTATGTTGTAATTTATTGTATTCAATTTAGTTCAAAGAAACACAACTCCTTTCGTACACTTCCACATCCTACATCTTTTTGTCCTCACCATCACAAACACTTTCATTTTTACAAATCTTTTAATCCTTCTAAAAGTCACTATTGTCTCTTCAGTTCAAATATCAGCACATTTTGCCCCCCTCCATTCACTCATTATTTCATATTATATTCACACTTTCACCCTTCATATTTTCACACATTACGTTTTTTTTTTACACTTCTACTATCCAGACTAATTTACACAACACTAATCATATTTTAGGTAAGATGATTTACCACTTTGTTCAATAAAGATTGTACATAGCCACCTAGTTTTGATCCCTGGGTTGAATATAAAACCCAATAAATTGTTTGATAGAATGTCAACCCTCTCAATAAGAATGGAAAACAATGAGCATAACAAAACATTATCACATTTACAGAGGCTTGGATGCAGTACTAGCCAAAACCTTACTGTTTTTGATAGTACTGTTTCTTAAGCAGTGCTGTCAATGTTGTCATTTTGACCACTATTTTGTCGAAATGTATACATTAGAAGAGACCTGCTCAATTAAACATCAGCACAATCTAAAACTGCTTTTCAATAATATTAATGTTCAAGTTGGATTACAAGTTGCTGTGAAAATTGGATGAGAAAGCAGTGATAATGTATCTAATGTTTTTAACATGAAGTAGATGAACCTGCATGTAATAAAATCTGATTCCCAAATAGATTTTGTAGACTCTTCAAAACTAATTGAAAACACTTAAACTTGTATTAATGTTATAATCATTGAAAACCTTTTGAGAAGTGTCCAGTATAATTGTGTTTTACTAAGGTTGCTGTTTATGGCAGGGTACTTTGTACTTTTTTCTGCTGCCCGAAGGCTTCACTTGGATGCCCCATCTCATGATGAGAACCAAGCAAATACCACGCCAGTGATCCCAATGGCAGCCAGACGCTCCAGGAGTAGTGAGTGGGAGATGGTGTCAAAGGCAGCAGTGAGGTCGAGGGGGATGAGGAAGTAATCCAGTTATCCACGGTAAGTAATCCAGAGTCAGCTGCACAGAGTAGGTCATTGGTGATTTTAACCAGGGCTGTTTCAGTACTGTGTTTAGGGCAGAAACCAGATTGGAAGGGTTCATGGAGGTTGTTTGAGTCAAGGTGAGACTGAAGTTGAGCAGCAACCACCCTCTCAAGGGTTTTAGAAATGAAAGGAAGGTTGGAGATGGGCCTGTACTGGTTCAGGTCAGTTGGGTTGCCACCAGGTTTTTTGAGGGTGGGTGTAATAGCCGCCATTTTGAGAGTGGGCGGTACAGTTCCAGAAGTGAGGGAGGAGTTAACTATGATCATGGGGGAAATGGATGGGAGACAGGCTTGATGAGGGTAGTGGGGAGGGGATCAAGTCGACAGGTAGTGGATTTGGGTTTTCGGACGAGTTCAGAAATGGTGCATTTGGTTACTGGGGTGAAGTTGGAGAGGGAGCTGATGTGGTTGGCCTGGGGAGACCATCCAAGTTGGCTCCACTGAGAAAGCGCAAGTCGAAGCCAACTGGAAGTGGATGGTGTTGATTTTGATGTCGAAAAATTGCAGAAAAGCAGTGCACTGATCAGTGGAGATAGTGAGGGGGAGGGTTCTAGGAGGCTGTAATAGGTGGCTGACTGTTGAGAAGAGGGCTCGAGGGTTGCCTTTGCCAGTACTGATGAGGTTGGAATAGTAGGAGGATTTAGCAGCGGAGACGGCGCTCTTGCAGTGGCATAGATGGTCAGCATAGATTTGGGTGTGCACTGAGAGTCCAGTCTTTTAGCACAACCGCTCAAGTCAACTTTATTGTAAGAAATTCTAGCCCATGCGCTGGGTAGTTCATTTGACAAAGAGAGCACTATTGGTAAAGGCAACAGTCTTTTTACTGGGTAGTAACTAAAGGGAGGACTAAACCACCTTTGCTGCCAGTCTCTGTTGAAAACTACCATAGCACCTTAACATCATGTCACAGGGTCAGTCCCTATCAGGCCTTGTAATCATTTCATATTCCTTTTACTTTTATATCTCTGTGAGTGGTACTGTTCTTTATGTGGGTGAAATATGTGTGTGTGTGTGTATGTATAAGCTACTGGATGTAAAAATTTCCCTCGGGATGAATAAAGTCTCTCTCTCTCTCTCTCTCTCTCTCTCGTATCTGGGAAAGAGCAGCTCTAATTCCATCAATTGAAGCATCAACAGCTAGAATCAAAGGTGCATTGAAGTCTGAATGAGCTAACTATCTATAAACTGTGACTTCAAGGTCATATATGGCCTTAGGTATGACTTGGTGTCCACCCTTAATGTATTTAAATATAGCCAAGTAAAGATAACTCACTCATTATAATGAATGCAGTTATTAACATATTGAAATAAAATGAATGCACAAACATAGAATACCTGTATAAAAACTGTAAGGAATGGTAGGCAGGTGTTGTCAGCTTACAAGTTTTACAAGTATTAAACTTCATGAGTTTTCAACGTGGACATTATTTCCCCATAATTTGGGGTGTCAAGTTTTATACAGACAACAATTGACAGGGATTTTTGTCAGCCATTGCAGCCACGATGCCACTAGGTGGTAATAGCTGCCCATCAATATGCATCCCCTAAAGGTCTTTGTTTTGTCATTGACAGGCTCAAATTGTTATATAAGAGTCTGAAAACATTATGGAAAGGATCCCAGCATTTTCTTTGCCATTCGCTTGGTCCGGTCTGTTTGTAATTGTGTCCAAGCAACTATCGTTGAAGGAGAATGCCCACTCTCACATCTCACATTGGTTGAGTTGTTACAGTAAGATAACAATGGAAACATGAGTTAGAGTCGGAGAGAGTTGTGTCGGCAAGAGTTTATTGTGTTGGGCTACATAAAGAGTAGCTTAGTAGGCTATTATCTAAAGGATTTGAGTGAGAGACGGATGAGATTGTAAAGACAATAGGGAAATGACCTGCAACAACTCAAGTCTTGATTTCAGAGCAAGACTTGGTTATACACAATAACAAACAGACCGTATCAAGCAAATATGAAAGAAAAAAAGTTGTATTTAAACTTAGTCTGACTTCTGTGCAGCAACGTACTCACATCATATTCTTGTTTGTCTTTATTGTATTAGAAGCTGTGGTGCTTATTGACATAGATCTTTAAAATGTTGATAATTCTTAAACATTACTTCTAGCTTCAGTTGAATCACAGTGCGATTCTATTTTGAAAAGTCATGGGCAATTGTTTTCTCAACTTTAATTTAAAGTAGCTCGAACTCCATAGTAAGTACAGTGGATATGAGCTTTTCGTAACTCTGCATCGCCGCATTGACAGTGATGAAACGATTCAAATTAAGGCATGAACGTGAATTGTGTCCGTGCTCTCTGCAGTACCCCTTTCTGGCATTGACGGTGCTCTCTTTTGTTCCCCAGCCCTCTGGGTACCGGAAGTGTAGGGCGACAGGTGGTGAAGACATTTTTAAAATAAACACGGCTAGCCTGCTAGTTCGCTAGCTGCGTCTGCAAGGGAAGACTCGATGAGCTTCGTTTTTTCTGCGATTTGTTTTTCTGCGAGTTCTGCGATATTAAAGATCTAGTCAGCTGTGCTCCACTTCCATGCGCCCGAAAAAGAAAAGCGAGAAAATACTTATTATGAAATTTCCTTGTATACAGAAAAACTACCCTTGGTAAGTGATTTTGTAATTGGCCTTTTTAAGTGATAAGTTGGCTACGGCTAAACGCTATTCGCATTGCCATTAGCCCGCTTGCTATACCTCTTAATAGACCAGTACGGTTTCCATTTTGACGGACGGATGAAATCCATATTTTTTGCTTGTCATTTATTCTGATCCACAAGGTAATGGAAAATAAGATTAACTTTTCCTACTCTCGCTATTAATCGTAGATTAAACGACAATCTATATAGGCTACATTCCAAATGGCCACAGCTATCCGAAGTGGTAACAGCCTATATATTGTTCTTTACAATTATAATTTGGTTTATTCTACTGTATATGTCCTAGTTAGATGTATTGTAAAACCATGTACCTTATACGCGACAATTGTATTTAACGTGTTAAAATTGTGCCGTGTTTTATTGAGATTCTGTGCACTTGAGTTCATATTTGCAGTATTCTCCACGCTTGGTGTAAAATAAAATATTGTTAAATCTATTCCATCTTCCACTCCTCACTAATACTTTCAGTAATATTGTATGGTATAATTGGTAAGATAACCAAACAATGTGTCATCCATTTCTTTTTGCTGCGAGTAGTCATTTGGTCCGCTACGACCAGTGACCATTTCCGTGAAATAGGCGCACATGTGACTAGAAATACCCGGAAGCTCTGAACATTCACATTTTGCCTGTATATTCTTTGTGCGTGCTCGATCTCTAGGCTCTCTCAAATATCAAGTATCCCAGTATATCAGAATAGCTTATGATCTTATTGAAAGATTTATTGGTGGTGCTCCTATCCTATTTGAAAATGCAAAGTCATGTCATGTGAAATAGAATGGGATGTAATTGGTAGCAAATGTGTTACAGTACAAACTATACAATGCAGGACAATGACGATAAAAGGAGAGGAATAACATGATTTGATCAAAAAACGTATATATTTTAACCTAATGTTAACCTGTTAATGCTGAAAACTCGCTATTCTCAGTGATCAAATCACCATGGTTCTCAGTGGCTGCAGTTTGTGTTGCAGTGTTATAACAATGGCATGGTAGCCTACGTTACTTGCTAATCAGGACAAGTGGGGGGTTGGCTGGATATAATGGGACAGCGGGATGAGGCCCATAACTGACCTTTCTGGGACTGTTAAGGAGGTTCAGAATTAAATTTTCACTATCATAGGGGCATCGGTGAGAATGCTTGCAGACAGGAGTCAAGAGTTGTATGCTCAAACGTGTTTATCAAATAAGGATTTCAATAATCCATTCGGCACTTGAAGAAAGAAAGGAAGGCAGGAAAACAAACACATGGGTCATCAAATCAGCACAGTCAGTGAGGTCTTCTCCTTGACCATCAGGCTCATGTCTTTGTTCCTCTTCTGGAACATCTTGTAACCCGTGTGTTTGTATTACAGTGTGTGCACTCAGTTTGACATGCAGCACCTTTAACTCTGGGATATTAGACTTCATAATCTTCCAAATGAGCAGGGAGTCGAGTTTCACGGCCAGAACGCCGAATGGTTTCATCCAATGACTGCGAATCCATGACAATAATGAGCTCCGGCTCGAAGGACCATGTTAAGTAGAAGGTTCAGAATTTAATTTTCACCATCATCATAGGGGCATCGGTGAGAATGCTTGCAGACAGGAGTCAAGAGTTGTATGCTCAAACGGGTTCATTTATCAAATAAGGATTTCAATAATCCATCAAATCAGAAAGAAAGCAAAATAAGTTAACCCTCAGAATTTAATTATTATAATGAAATTAGGTTTAAATGTCCATTGTAAAGAAATAAGATTCCATATGAAATATGGACAAAACTAAGGAGTGAATGACAAAAGAAACTTACCAGCACTGCTGCCCCATGCAAAGGGGAGTGCAGTCTTTAAATAAGGAGTGAACAGGTGAACTCAATCAGGTAAATGAGGGAGTGATAGGTGAGAAACAAGAGCCAATTGGTGAGAAGGAGAAAAGAAAAAGGAAGTGAGGTAAAGGAAAGGATAGAGGTGAGGACAGAAATGTCAAAATAAAAGGGAAATTAGGATCTTCATTACAGGGACACTACAGTTGATTAGGGAGCATCAACTGAATTGCTTAAGCATAAAGGTAGGACTACAACACCTACTTGAATCAAGACACGGGCCAAGTTTGACAGAAAAGAGCAGCTCGTGTCTGGATAGCACAAGTTAAGGATACGTGCAGATGATTGAATATTACTACTAGTTTACAGGGCTGAACATCATTGTTCATATTCAGAGTAAAGACGTTAATCACTTCTTACTATGATCATTGTTTGACATTTTGTGTCACCAAACATAATTAATTAGTAAATATATCGGGATTTTTTTTTTTGAACAGTATTGAGGGCTAAGGTTATCCTGACTTTTTAATGTGAATGTTCATTTGGATAATGTAAGGAATGTAATTTGTATGTTTTCTTGTCTAGGTGAGATCCCATCCAAGCACATCGGTCCATGTCAGTTGGACCACGGGACCTTTGTGCTGAAGTAGCATGAAAATGGCTAACTCTGAAAAGGCAGAGGAATTTGTGGATGCTGAAAGCATCACAGAGTGCCTTGACAACACAGTAGCGAGCACCATCGCCTCTGTCCAAGAAGACCAGGAAGAAGTCCAGAAAACAGAGACAACGACCACCACCAGCTCACCAACAAGGGACAAGGAGCTGGACAGCACTTCCCAGACTGAGGGCGAGCCAGGTCTGCTCTCCATGCCCTGCCTGATGAAGGAGCTCCGCCGAGACTCCCCCGAGTCCCAGCAGACCACCACCGGGAGCCACAAACCCGTCTCACGTAACGTTTATGAGAGTGACTCCTCCAATCCATGCATGCTCTCCCCTTCCTCCAGCGGCCATCTGGCCGACTCGGACACTCTCTCCTCGGGGGAGGAAGGTACTGGTTCTCGTGTGCCAGACCAGGGAGACGGCAGCATGGAGACCGGGACTGATCCAGGGCAGACCGGGGAAGGGAAAACACCTGCAGTATTGGCAGGGGGAAGGAAGTCCCGGCGAACGCGCTCGGAGAGTGAGATGCCCAGCAATGCAATGGCAGCCAAAAAAAACCGCTGCCAGCACACGATGGCCACAGTTGGGGGGGTGCCAGAGAAGCAGACCAATGGCAAGCTGGCCAAGGTGAAGGGTCACCGGAGCCAGAAGCACAAGGAGCGCATGCGTCTCCTGAGACAGAAGCGGGAGGCGGCGGCGAGGAAGAAGTACAACCTGCTGCAGGACAGCAGTACGAGTGACAGCGAGCTCACGTGCGACTCGAGCACCAGCTCATCTGAGGACGACGACGACGACACCTCTGGGGGGAGCAAGACAATCAACACAGACATCCCAGGTAACGGCTCATGTCCCAAACACACACACAAGCCTGCAGTACCCGTATCCACTGTCCTGCTCACTAAATACTGTCATATGGAATTTAAAAGCCTTATGCTTCATGTATGGCTGGATGATACATTTTTGTTTGTTTTTTTTTACAGTTTTTATGGATTTTAGATTATAATTTGCTATACAATCTGGCCAAATTGTTAAGGTGATGAGCTGATATTTGCTGTATACCTACCTTTGTTTTTCCAGGGTTGTTTTGTAAATCCACGCAAACCACTTTTCATTCTTTGTTTACATTATATTCATCATTTGTCATCATATATTTGCACATTTCCATCGAGAAATCCATAACACTGACCATTTGTGTGGTGTTTTTTATTTGGAATTATTAGTTATTAGGTTGTCTGCATGCTGTGTGAGTCATGTGACTATTATTCCTGAGAGGGTTTTTTCCAAGGTAGCCTAACCTATCCCCTGACAGCATTTCTGGGAGACATTTTATTCTGGGCTATTGCTATCAATCGGCTGCCATATGATCTCATTGTTTGCCTGTTGTCTGACTTGCAGGTCTATGTGACTCTCTCACTCTCGACTCTGTATGACTTTCACATTCTGAGATGGATAGTGGAAAAACGTGCAGTTGACTTGGTATTTTGAATTAATATTTGACTGGTGTTTTGATGTTTGACTACCTATTTTATCAATCGACATCTTGGCACAAGATGCTGTGTTTGTGTATCCTCAAAATGTAGTCAGTCGCAGTCGTTTTCATAACAAAGAGGTTGTTTTCAGATGGCTTTTCTAACGTTTTGTTTTTAATGTCAGGTAAGCAGGTGGTCTAATCTGGTTGGTTCTATAGCCCATGGCTGTTGCTGTTTCCCCCAATATACATATATTTACCTTTTTTAATATGGGGGGCTGATTGTTTCTGACATTTTAATTGTATTATATTTTAATTAAGGCTGATTATGTAAGATTATATTTATGCAGTTTTTGCCTTTCCACTAACTCTTGCCTTCATAAGATACCATTTCAAAATCTGTATTATAGGATGACAACATATTATTGATGCTAGGGATGATTCTGAACAGTTTGAGTTTAAATGTACAGACTTAATTATTTCATTAGCTTCTAATAATCAACCCTTTAGGCCAGCTAGTCTTGCTCTTTTTGAGTGGTGTCCCAAGTCTTATGCTCAAGCTGTTGTTTTTGAGATCTTTTTGTTTCAGTGATATTTTCAATTTGTATAACCCCTACCCATTATTTACCATTTGAATAGGCATACTTTACAAGATGAATTGGTCACATATGACGCTCTACATTTGCTGTATTAGCTCTTGTTTGCATAGTTTATACCCTTCACAGTATATTTTAGATGGCTATTTTAAAATGGTCTAGGATTCAACCAATATACAGGTTTGTATGGTGCATTAACATTACTCAGCCACATGTACTTCCTTAAGTACTTATGTTTCACCGCCTAAGCTCATCTTCAAGACCATAGCATTTGAATCAGTCACCTGAGAACCTTATCCTCCACCATATTGGATCCGTTGATCAAGAAATGTTATCAACCATTTTCGCATTCCGCAAGACTTTTTTTTTGACAGCTACAAGTGCATGGTGTAGTGTATCATCAGCATGACAGTAAATCTGCACGTCACCACAAAAAATAAATGACCAACAACCAAACTTTAATTCTCTCTCTCTAAAAACAAAATCCAAAAACCATCCACCATGGAAGCATGACCAAGTGCTACTGTATTCTTATGGGTCGCCTGAATGTCTTTAAAGCTGGGCTCCGACGCGCTGCAGAGAGGTCCAGAGTGGGCGCGTGGGACAGGAACAACATCGGCAGCGTGTTGGAGGAAGCCATGACGCGCTTCGCCGTGATGCAGCGGCAAACTGAGGAGCGCTTCCGTGTGTGGATGGAGAAGCTCACGCGCCTGGACTCTGACGACGACGACGCGTCCAAGCAGTCGAGTGACACCGCAGAGGGTGGCGGCCGCAGCCAGCGGCCCCGCCAGGAGGGGCGCCGCCGCTCCCCTCCCAGCTCCTTCCTGCCCTCGTCGGAGTCAGCGGATACAATGGCAGCGTACATGCTGGCGCGGGAAAACGGCACGCGCCTCGCAGCCACTCCTGTAAACAACAACAACAATAGTCCCTTGATGCCTGGGGGCGTCACTCAGAATGGAAACCTGGCCGTTTCAGACCCAGACTTTTTGAATGCTTAGAGTTCGCGTTGTAGTTTTTTCCACTTCTTCTGGACAGGTGTTGGTTTAGAGACTTGGATAGGATTCCCAATTTTCTGAACTCTTGTGATAATTAGTTTGAAAGCATACCTGTGGGTATTTTTTTATTTAGGTTATTAATATGTGAGAACAATTCTAAGTAGTCAGTCTTTACATTTAGCCAAATACATAGGCCTTGGTTATTCATTTTGAAAGACTACTACTAATAGAACCTGAGGCCCAGTGCGTCCATTGGCACTGAAACACTGTGAGAACTGAAGAAGTAATTTAACTCACCAGTTTGATGTCCGCTCAAGTACTTTCTTCTTCTTTAAGTTGGACCCTGGCTGGCATACTTTTGTCATGGGCTATCCACATACATACTCAATGGGGTCTTGATGTATTTGTTGGATATTGCCTAATTTAAACTTTTCTACCATCAAACACAAAGTTGTATGTAACTAATACATAATGTGCATTACATATTTGGTGCAGCCACTATTGCAATGCTGTTGCTTTATAGCATGTGCCTTGCAAAGAAAAGTTTGCTGGAATAGATGGTACACCATAGTGGTGATTCTTTATGAATCAGGCATGTGGAAATGCATTATCGTGTTACATCTTAAAACTTATGTCTGCACTGTCTGCTTAATTAGTCTAAAAATGTCTCCCATCCCTGGTGGCATAGCTTTATTTCCCATCAACATTTAGGAAAAGTATCTTCCAGCAATACTCAAATCCAAATAAATCCTTGCTGTGTTTATTGAACATATCTGGCTGTTAGGTGATTACATTACATTATTTGACACGTATTTTCCTTAACTGATTCTGCTTCTGTGTTTACTCTGCTGCCTTGTGTGCAGTGTTGATGAAGCCAGTTAGGGAGAACTGTCTTATGTAATGGTGGTAACATATCCAGAGCCTCGAAACCTAGTTTTCTAGCACTGGTGTGCAGTCGGTCAGTGTGGCTTGTGTGTTCACAATAATGCTGCCTTTTTTTGTTTTTACACTGGATTAATAGTAAAGGTCAAAGTTTCAAATTGGATAAATGTACGATGCATGGATATGTCAACGGATCCCCAAACCATGTAATTCTAACTGACCATTCCTGGTGTGTCTGAAGATACTTCACTACCTTAGTGCTACAGTTTCTACTTAAATTGCTACCTGATTGTTACACATGCACACACACACTACTGTTCTTTTCTTTGTCTGCATGTGATTTTGACCCTGCAAGTATATTTGTATCTATTGAACTTGCAAACCCAAATGAGTTAATGTTGGCAGCAGGTTTGAAAGGGAAAGCTTTGCTCACCTGTTTGTTTCTCTTACCACAATGGTTTATTTCTCCTCAGCTGTTACATTATTTGTTTTGTGCCAAACAAGTTGCTTTTGTAATATTTTGTTTGAGAATAGAGCTTTCCAATTTAAATAATTTAAATCTGAGATTGTGAATCAATGTGATGTGCCCATTCTGACTTGTCAAGAGAGACTTAAACCCAAACTGCATTAAAAATGGGGAAAAAGCGGTCAGTATCGTGTTTACCAAAGAGACTATGTTGGTTTATATTATGTTCCTTTTCTACATGAGCACCAGACACTTCATTAGGAAGTGAGTTTGATATTGTCTGATGGTACCCCTTTAGTTCTTTGTTTTGGCTCTACACAAGGTAGTCCCGCTTTTACTGTCATCTACACTCAGGCATGTTTCTGGAGGGCCTTATGTGTCAGTCCAAGATACTCCTCTTACAGGGTACATGAAACTACATACATTATCCGGAAGTGTGTGTATTTTAGTTTCGTTGAATATTGACCCACATTTCGCTAACGGAGTATGATCACTTAAGTAACTGTTTTGTAATAGCTGCATTTTTTTTTTCTTTTGTGACTGGCTGTTATTTTATGAGCATTAAACAAAGACCTAAAATGATTGTGTCAGTACATTTGTTATTGCATTGCATTACAATTTAGAAACGCAAAACATTGTATTTCTAAACTGTTGCAGTATACACATAAATATACCGCACATCAAACAAACTACATTTTGTGTATTAGTTTAAGTTCTCTAAATTTAAAAGTCAGCTATTACAAATCAGCTTTAATTACCAAATAATAAGTGTTTGCCTTTGCTGTCAAGCAAGTTTGTATTGTCCATAAAGCTGAGGCTAGAACGGGTGGGGGGAGGGTTCTGCTTCTTACTCACAAAGAACAGTCCTCATGCTGTCAGGCATGATTTGAATAATGAAGTGTTCTTTTTTGTCTTCTGCAGACGGTCCACCTGTAGTGGGTCACTATGATATTTCAGACACTGATTCTAACCGGGAGAGTATGAGTGTGGAGGCAGTCCGAGCAACGGTGATAAAGCGTGAGCTAAAAGCAGACAGAGGCCAGGATAAGGCAGCACACTCTGGGTGTATAAAAGCACGGGGCTCCCTCGCAGGTCAGTTACAAACCTGGTGTATCCAACTGAAAATACACCTCACTGAAGACGCAGCTGCTTAGATGCTTGGTTCAGCACCGCCTATGTGGTGTTCCGTTTAGGGACTGGGTGTTTTCTGTTTTCATGACTCTTATCCTGAAGGCTTTTTTTATTCAAGGGTCCTGTCTTTTGGCCTTCCTCCTTTTTTTCTGACTGGTATCTAAAAACTCTTTGTTCTGTCCCCTACATAAACCCTCGTAGAATAATGTCATAACTCGTAGAAAATGTCAACTTGCAGTAAAGTTATATAAAGGCCAAAATGTTAATCCAAGTTGTCCAATGGTGATAAACCCCCAACATCATGTCATTCTATTGTCCAAACATCTGTGTGTTACCAAGCCCACTGCTCACCCACCATCCCATCCACTCTCAACTTGACAGTGTTTTCATTGTGTGTTTCAGGGCGCTTGGAAACAGGACTATCCGACAGAGAGATAGCACGGCACCAAGGCCAGATTAACATCACATCCTCAGATAGTGAAGTGGAAATAGTGGGAGTGCAGGAAAACACACGGTAAAGAAAGCATCCAATGGGTAACTGAACACTTTGAGACTCATCATTTTAATTTGGCTTTCGTTAGTCATTGCTTGTATTGTTTTCAGAACACGTTTTCAGAACCACTTGTGTGGAGGTGGTTTTGTTGGTGTTTTTTATGTATGTATATTCTAATTGGTTTGGTGTCCCTAACTTGTGTTGTGTTTTCAGATGTGCCCATCCTTGTGGTGGAGTGATCAAGAGTTTGTCTTTATGGAAGTGCAAACCGACAGAGCGGTTCAACAACATCAGGCCGTCCCAGCTGTGGACATCAGTTTCCCCACAGCCCAATTGTGTGTCCCCTCTTGAGGTAGTAGACCTCACACTGGACGAGGACACTGGGCACAAATACTTACTCTGAAGGATGGGCTAAACGCTGAAGACACCCCACATTTTGATTCTTCCTCCTCTCACTCCATGCTCTGGCCTACACCTTACAAACTCATGCAACTTCATAGTTAGTCACACCTGCAGCAAGTCGTTTTCCTTTCAGTTTAAAAGTATTATTTATAACCTACTGTTAAAGATTTTTTTTTTAGAGAGATCCTTTTGGTCTTTATTTGTCATTCTCAGATATGGGAATGAAATTTGTTCTCTGCATTTGACCCATCCTATGGTTCATAGGAGCAGTGGGCTGCTATGTTCAGCGCCCAGGGAGCAAGTTGGGGTTCAGTGTCTTGCTCAAGGACACTTCGACATGCAGACAGTTTGGAAGTGGGGATCGAGGGGATCGAACCGCCGACCCTACGGTTAGTGGACGACCCGCTCTGTCCACCAGCTCTACCCACTGAGCTACTGCCGCCCAGATGTGCGTTTTTCCACATTTTGGGATAATCAGTAGATTTGAAAATTAAACAGCAATATAGTTCCCTAATATTTCCTCCCTTCTATGTAGACTAGCTGTGTAGGTATGCTTGTGATCGATAAAGCTATGAAGCTGTTGACTAAAGAGTAGGTCAGTAAATTGTCATGGTTGATCAGTGGGCACGACAGGTATAAACATATAATACATACACATTCAAAGACTGGATTTGCAGTGTCCTGAGGTTCATAATCAAGGGCAGCTCACACAGTTCCCATTTGCAAGGAGTAGACCATATATAGATAGCTGTTTTGCTTTGTTCGTCAAAGATTAATATTGTGTTTTTTTGTTTCAAAAGTCGTATCACTGGCACTTTGCGTAGTTCAAGTTGCATCAATAACGGCTTCATGGTATAGTGCCTAGCATTGTGCTCTTGATGCTGTTAGGCAGATATTGCAGATATCTTTGTTTGTTAGTGTTAACAAATTATTATTATATATTTTTTTTTTTAAATAGGACGATAGAAAAATAAATATCTGATCAAAATTGCCATCAGAGGACATGAGGACACATGGCAATACCGAGATACCATGAAGCAGGATCCACCAAATTCTGGTTCAGTGTAGCAGCATCTTAATTGATCGAGATAATTGGAAATGTTTGCCAGTTGATATAGTAATTAGGGAATGTATGACCCCTACTTCACTGTACTGGTGCACTTATGCCTATTTTGAGTGAATGAAAAATGCCAACTTTTTGGAGACAATTATTTTTTGGATAACGGCAGAAATGTATCGGACATTGAATATTGCAAACCATTGACGGCCTGAAATGTGCACTGTTTTATTTTAGAATGATATAAGGCCTATTTAAAAGCTGCAATATCTTTTGCTACTTCAAAACCATATTTTATTAATAGATGTGAATTGATAGTGAATAGATAAAGAAAAAAATGTGTTGGGGAGTTTTGTTTTCCCATGTGTGGGGCTTATTAGAGTCTAACTTAGGAGTTAACAGTTTTAAGCCCTGGTCCTCGGGTGGGCTTGCTCTTCTCCATGTGGTCCTATCTATCTCCTGATGAAGTACCACTGCCTTTCGTAGACTGCAGCCCATACAGTTTACTTTTACTTTTTTATCCAACGTCTTCTACTACTATACTATGATACTCTTCTTCCTCCCAAGATCAGTTTTATGCCATGGTTTCACATCACATCCCCTTCTGCACAAGTAATTAAACGTCTTCTTCAGTTTTTTCTGGTTACACACAAGGAACTAAACCAAAGAATACAAATAATTTAGTTCTGAGACCCTTTAATTTGAGAGAGGAGTATCAACTATTATTAAAATAAAATAAAAATCCACTGCTTTACCTCTGTTAACTTAAATTGGGTTTTACATTACCCAGTTCTCAACTCACCCATTGTGAAAAACTGTGATTAAATTATTATAAAAAAAGAATCTGGATTTAGTTATATTAATAATTGTTTCTGATGTTTCTGTTTTCTCAATTTCTTATTTTCCAACTACATCGAGCAGCTCTGCCCATTTAGCAAATTTTCCTTGTGGTTATTATATAATGACATCCATATTCAGTATACAATATTTCCCTGTAGCTCTATGGCTTGAGGTTGGGAAGATACTAGAGCAGTGATGCTCTGTTAGAGTTGCACTTAGCATGCTTTGTCACATGTGTAACCTCAATGATTATTCTCACTACCGGTAAGCTTGTCTTTTCATTACTTCCTATTCATTTCAGTGTTTTGTCAATGTTTTAAATTAACAAACGATTGTTGATATTTTGTTGCTTTTGCAAGTACATGACATTATTGAAAATTTTATCTGGAGAACAAAAGCAAACTATTTTAAAAATGTAATAAATAGAATATTATTTATAATCACATTGTCCTTCCTTCTGTTGTCCCCAATGGGATTCAGCCTTTGTCTTTGATTTGTCATTTGAAAGAGATAACCATATTGCCATACCAAATATAAACTGATGTAGGTTATCTTCATAAATAATAATTGCTATTTGCTCTGGTCAGATGTGTAGATATTTATTTTTTCCCTAACATATGTCCACTATCGGAGCATGTGTACGGTCAAGCTTCTTCTACAAGTTTAATTGAATGCCCACTGTTTATTTTTTGCTTCAATGGCAATGGAGTCTAGACAACTGGTTCACCAGGGACAATACAGAGCCCTCTGCACAGCAAAGAGGCAGGGTCCAGGGGGTTGTATTGTGACACCTGCCGCCAGAGAGACATGTGGAGAGCCTGAAATGAGGACAAAGAGGGGGACTAGAGCAATGCAACCACTTGGCCCTTGGCCCAAAATCCAGAGGCCTTTAGCCAGCCCAGTTCACCCCTGGGGCAGGACTTCAGCTGTATGGTAATTCTCCTGGGGCTTCTTTGTCCTATAGGAAGGCAAGGAAAGATTGTTGGCTCTTGTCTCAAATGCAGTGGTTATTTATTTTTTTTACAATTTGGCTTCATTTATCCCCCATTCAAACCCAATTTTTGTTCACTCTCAAATGTATTTTCTAATTTTCTATTGTCTTAATTCTAGAGGTTACATCATAATAATGGCAATAATATCGATGACTTAGATAAGCCTACACGAAAAAAATCTCTTTTCAGTTTCTAAGATTTCTCGCAATTATAGCTTGACTAGATTCTGTGGTCGCATGAGTAGTCCTAGTAGTAACAGGATTTGTACCCCAGGGTTAGAACGAGGGAATGGCATAAGACATTGTAACCCCCATTTTCACGACCATCTGTTGTTCCAGTCTCCTTCTGTCTCTAACGTACCACGGACATTCTCAGGACACAATCTATATAATGTTTTAATAGGTAGTAGGCTTGATCTAGCCAGCAGGGAGATTACATTGTGATTGGTTAATAATGGATATTCGTTCTACTACTTAGACTACTACTACGACTAAGACATATATATCTAAGCTTTGACAGAAGTCTTCTTACCAAATGGCTGAGACAGGGGGTGTGATTGACGTAGGGGGCTGTTCAAAAACACAGACACCTCCGCCTCCTAGTAAAACATAGACATGCTAAATGCGTGTCTCGTAGCCTATTGGCTGCGCAGGGTGCCAGAGTGCGAAGGTTTTACGAGGATGTCTTCACTGATTGGTCCATGGCTCCTTTGTCTTCGCGGCAGCTGAGAGCGCTGTGTTGCGTGAATGCGCTCGGATTGGAAGGGACTATTTCCATGGACCAGCTGTCTCACAGGCTACGGACACAACAAAGGATCCAGGATGGTGTTGGTACACGTTGGATATTTGGTTCTTCCCGTCTTCGGCTCAGTTAGAAATAGAGGTATGTTTATATTTGTTTTATTGACTAAAATCTTACTTAACTGGGCGTTTTTACAGATATGTCAATGAATTGAATTCCTCGCCAGTGGACACCTGCTAGCAAAAATAAAGACAGAAAATATAGCGCGTGGCTAGCATAGACATTAGCCGTATTGTTATCCGTAACGTCAATACAACAGAGCAAACACGAGTTAAACCAACATTCCACGGCCCGTCACGTTGTCATTAAATGCAAGCCGTCTATTTCCGTCGTCGGGCCTCCGCGCTGTCTGGCCGTCGGGCTCCTTAACGCACTGAGACCAGCGCACCTGTCACACGACAGCTCGAGCTTCGGCTCCGCTCCGCTGCTCTGCGCATGCGTCACCTGGCGAGTTAGGGCTACGATGCCTTTTCATTCACGTGCGACGGAAACATTATCACAACGAATTGTATTCATTGAAACTGAACTGTAATAAAATGTATACAAATGCACTTGCAGTTCGCGTTTGTGTATATATATATATATTTTATCTCGGCTTTCTGATCTGGCGAAGTTGAACATTGTTTATGTTTGCATGATACGTTCACTGGTTTCTAGCCTGACATCTCCAGACCAATTCTCAAATGCGTGCTAGTCTGGAACCTCTTAGTTCGGTTTTCGATTTCCAAGGGGCGTTATCAATGGGCGCACACCAAAATGCCTGTGGACAATTGGACACACCTACAACCAATCACAGCAACGAAATGTGTGGCATATCAGTGGCAGCAATCTTGGTTGTTATGATAATGCCTCAACGGCGCTCCCATATGTCGCTCCTCTACAGTCATCGTATCAAACCCGCCCCATATTAGATACACGGTTGTGATTGGCCCGACCCAAGCCGGGATTGCTGGAATTCTGTCTGAAAGGGAGGGGGGCCAGAAACTCTTATACCATTGCTAGACCAACTAAACAATGAGCTTGCAGATTCATCCAGTTCCCAGGCTAACTAGTTGTGACTTCACTTTGTGATCGTGTGTGTGTCATCACATCCAATAGTGTCCACGCTCCATGCTGTCCCCACAGTGACAGCATGGTCTGATTTAGTCTCTGATTTGTTTTGCCTGTGTGAGAACTAAAACATTCCATTTTGATTGGCCAAACATATTCCACCCTCCACTGCAGCAGGACAATCTGTGTGATGATTAAATAATAACAATAATACTACATGCAGTAGCACCAATGATTTCATCGTGCTTTTACTTGTGTTCTTTTTCCTGCTCCATAGTATCGAGGCTGGCTCTACATTCCGCATTTCTCAGACCTTTGTCCCCCTCCATTGTGTAGTTAACGATCATCTGCTGATCATCTGCCGCTGTCTGCCGTAGCCCCTGCCTGTTATCTGCATCTAGCTGTATTGTGAATCCCTTCTTCCTCATTTCCTCTTTCCATCTGAAGACAACATTGGCATTAAAACTGAGTTCCCACTTATACCGTATCCTTCTGTGTAACCGACTAAAGAATAACACACTCTGTAGAAGACAGTTTGTCTTTTAAGTTTTTACTTTTTACTTTAGCAAGTAACCCATTGTAGCTTTTAGCCTTTTACTACAGAATGTCATTGTGATTTTCTTTTCCCATTCAGTGTGGATAGACTACATTCTGCTGTAAATTCTTGTAAAGTGGATACATTTTGACCTCCCAGGTTTGATTACAGCCCTGCTTGAATCAAAAGTATTTAATGTTGCCCTTCTCCTTGCAAAGGTGCCTTATTTATTTAATTAGTTATTTGGTTGTTTGGTTAATTGTTTGGTAGTTCAACCAACAAAACACAATTCCTTAAAGTCACCTGATGGGAATAGCGACACTAGACAGCACTATAAGTTGTGTGCTGTTGTCATAACCCTTTTAATGGTCCACCTGTGTCTCGCACAATCTAACTATTCCATGTGTGCCATGTGTGTAGACCTTTTTATTCAATCCATTTAACTGATCCCACTCTAATTGGATTGAGCTTTTTTCATGCTCTCCATTGTAGTAAACCCCACCTCCCTGCTTTTTAGTACACCATCATTCTCAATCTCTCCTCCCCTTTCTACAACGCCCTCAGAATGCTATCCATTTTACAGGGATATTTTATATCCTGCACTGCTGTAGAATTCCTTCTAGAGTTTTTTTTTTTTATGTTTTTTGTTTATTCTTTGGTTGTGGTTTTTCTATCTTCTGTTCTTGTATTAGATCCTAATGCATGGTTATACTTTTTTTAATACACTTTTTTTATCACATTGAACAGCAGATTCTAATGTAATCTATGTGTAGTGATGTCCCTTCTGTACTGAAATGTGCTGTAAGCATCACATCTACTCATTGGTTGCTGCTTCTCCTGTAACCCTACAGAAAGCATGATGGGCAGCTTGGCCTTTTTACTCATAATTTGCATGAATTACTATGGTTAAAAAGTATCTATTTTTTTCACTATTATTACACAGTGCCATTCATACTAATATTTTCCAATAAAGAATATAGTGTTTTTCTAACTTTCAGTGTGCTCTTTGCTGATTTCATTGTGTGTGTGTGTGTGTGTGTGTGTGTGTGTGTGTGTGTGTGTGTGTGTGTGTGTGTGTGTGTGTGTGTGTGTGTGTGTGTGTGTGTGTGTGTGTGTGTGTGTGTGTGTGTGTGTCCTCCCCTCCCCTCCCCCCATTCTATATTTGTCTGTATGTCTGTATGTCTGTATGTTTGTATGTTTGTATGTCTGTATGTCTGTATGTTTGTATGTTTGTATGTGTGTATGTTTGTATGTCTGTATGTTTGTATGTTTGTATGTCTGTATGTTTGTATGTCTGTATGTCTGTCTGTCTGTCTGTCTGTCTGTCTGTCTGTCTGTCTGTCTGTCTGTCTGTCTGTCTGTCTGTCTGTCTGTGTGTGTGTGTGTGTGTGTGTGTGTGTGTGTGTGTGTGTGTGTGTGTGTGTGTTACTCCAGCATTCCACTACCAGCTCTCCCTCTCCTTCAGCTCACTGCAAGGCCCTGTGTGGCCCCCGTGTGGCCCCCGTGTGGCCCCCGTGTGGCCCCTGTGTGTCCCCCATGTGGCCCCCGTGTGGCCCCTGTGTGGCCCTGTGTGGCCCCCGTGTGGCCCCAGTGTAGCCCCTGTGTAGCCCCCGTGTGGCCCCTGTGTGGCCCCCGTGTGGCCCCCGTGTGGCCCCTGTGTGGCCCCCGTGTGGCCCCAGTGTGGCCCCTGTGTGGCCCCCGTGTGGCCCTGTGTAGCCCCTGTGTGGCCCCTGTGTGGCCCCTGTGTGGCCTCAGTGTGGCCCCTGTGTGGCCCCCGTGTGGCCCCTGTGTGGCCTCAGTGTGGCCCCCGTGTGGCCCCTGTGTGGCCTCAGTGTGGCCTCAGTGTGGCCCCTGTGTGGCCTCAGTGTGGCCCCTGTGTGGCCCGGTGTGGCCCCTGTGTGGCCTCAGTGTGGCCTCAGTGTGGCCCCTGTGTGGCCCTGTGTGGCCCCCGTGTGGCCCCTGTGTGGCCCTGTATGGCCCCCGTGTGGAGCCTGCACGCCACTTCTGTGTGTCGTCCACGGCGGCCGAGGGTTAAATATAGACGATGACAAAGACATCGCCTGCCTCTGCTGTGTTGTCTTGTTGTCTTTTCATTCATTCCTGCTGGGCGTTTAGTGATGCTAGTGATCACAAGCTGGAACCAGCACTGCTAATTGTTGGTGGAACCCAATTAGGCTTCTGTGACACCCCAAAAGTCTATATTCCTGTGTGTGTGTGTGTGTGTGTCTGTGTGTGTGTGTGTGTGTGTCTCAGAGTCGTAAGTTGGACGTGTACTTTGAGTACGAAGAGAAGTTGATGAGTAAATCTACTCTGGACAAATCACTGCTAGACATCATCAGTGACCCTGACGGTAAC
>OMKI01057159.1:14324-25548 GCA_900302315.1 Phycis blennoides | reverse complement strand
GCCCACAAAGGGGGGGGGGGGGGGGGGGGGGGTGGGTGTGAAACCACCAGCCCTGAAAGCAACAGGAGCAACGGGAGGAATGGCGAGGGGAGAAATCCTCCCCCGCATTCGGTGAAGTTGAGCCGGCATCCTTTTCAGAGTGGCCCTCTGGAGAGCAGCCCGCTGAATGGGTCTCATGTATATGAATGGCAGCCCGGGCTGGCCCACCACCGTGCACATCTCCTTTACAAGATACCCTGTCCAAACAAACCAGAAACATTTGAGTCGCATGATGTGCCGTTTTGTTTGACCCCACACTCAAATGCATCCTATTTTTGTTGTCTTGTGTTTTGTTTACGCCAGGAAGTCACATCAATTTCCTCATAGCTCATACCCCCCCCTCCCCCTTCTTGAGTCATGGGAATCTCATAAGAAGAAACGAGAAACACATCCCGTTTCACTGGCTTGTGAGTTATTGCTCAAGTGCGATGTGACTGGAGACTGGCTTTGTGCCAACCTTCTTAGCCCCCCCCCCCCCCTTTTTTTCCCCCTCTTCCTTTGAGGACATGTTACTTTATTTCACACCTCAAACAAGTGGTCTGGTTTCTTGATCTTGGACCCCTCAGGGAGGAATCCTCAGTTGCATCCGTTGGTTGTCAGGCCCGGGATGATCCAGGGGACTTCAATCGATTCTCTTACCCCACCTCCCATTGGTGTGTGTGTGTGTGCGTGTGCGTGTGTGTGTGTGTGTGTGTCTTGGCTACTCGTGCAACTTCCTAGCGGTCCTAACCAGCCTCATGATTGGGCGAGCAGCCCTCCTCGTGACTCACATGTCCTGTAAATCTCATTTGTTGCTCGTTATGTCGTTAGCCCGCGCCGTTTGACAGCGGGACGGCCGGCCACGCGGACAGGACAGGGCGGTTCCTCCTCCCATGGTTTCCGGTCGCCCTCATGCTTGTTTGGACTACCTGCGGTAGTCAGAGTCGCTACTGGTGCATCACGGTGGCGCAATATCTGATATGGAATCAAAGTTCAAAGTAGCTTTAATGTCAATTCCTTCACATGTCAAGACCTAGACAAAGGAATCGAGAGGACGTTTCTCACTCTCCCACGGTGAAACAGATAAAATGCGCAGGCACAACAGACAAGACAAGACATTTCCTAATATCCTAATCAGATCAAGCAGTGGCCCAAGCATCATCATCCCTGTAGTTTCTCATTACATAATTTTTCAGCCTGACACGTTGCTTCCATTCGCCCTACATACTAATTTGAGGTACTTGGTGAATCGTGTCAGGAGATCTTTAACATCAATTCTCCAAAGGCTTGCCACTATTTGTATTCCTATCTGACTGAGCAATTTACCGCCTGTCATACACTCTGGAAATGGCGAAATACACGATTGCTGCTTTGCTCCTAAATCACCAGCCCACCCCTAAACCGTGACGAATATTCTCACTCGTCCCTACTTGCATCTTACATGGAGTCTACAGTAGTAGCTCTTTACTCTCAGGGGAAAGGAAGTCATCTTTCATAAGTGCCAATACAGTTTCTCAGTTTTGTTTGGTTTAGATCGTGCTTTGAAGATTAGAAACCGAATGGGGTCAATTCGCTCACAGCAGGACACCGTCCATCTGCTCTCAGCTTCCTCTTCATTTTACACCACTGTCAATGGGTGTAAAAAACAATCGGAGGTCTTTGTTTACATTGAGTGTCTTTAGGACCCCGCCACACACACGCACACGCACACGCACACGCACACGCACACGCACACACACATCCCCATCCCCATCCCCTCAAAGGTGTGGCTTTGCTCATAAACACACACACTATGTAGCCAGCATCAACACATCCTACAGTGGCTGCAAATATTTGTGCTGGTTTGGTGTCTCAAGACCTTGGACCGCGGAGACCGGAGGTTTAAAAAAATGTAGTTTCCTCTGTTGCAAACCCTGTGTGTGTCGCTCATCCTCCAGCCAGACCGAGATTCGGCACAACCTCTCCAAACCACCTCAAAGCTGTCCTCGCACACAGCCTTCTGTACAAAGAAACATTATATTGCATAACTGCTGTTGTCTTGTCTCGCATCTTCTGTAGCACATGTTTTTAACATAGTTATTTCTTTTTGTGCGGTGAAAAGAACCATAGAGGTTGAACATTGCAACCCCCCCGAACCGAGCTGCAGTTGGGGATGAGTGATTACGGCCGAACACATAGTCGAGTGTAACCTCAAAGGCTCAGCTCTCGCAGTCATGTTGGTACGGGTCAGAAACAGGTAGGTCTAGATTTCTGGAGATCTCCTTACAAGTTCCTTCCTCCAATTAGATGGGTGTAGATCGTGTTTCATCTTGATGAACTGCGCGGTATATGCTAGCGAGCCACATCAAACCTTCTACTGGAAACTCCCCCACCCCCCCGGGAGGTTAGTTTGGGACACCCGGCACAGGGGTCACGTAGAGTTCCCCGCCCGCGTCTCTCCGCACCCCCGAGCTTCCGGTAATAGGTTTGACGGTAACCGTGGGCTTAGAGTCATATAATAGAGAAAGCTGAAACTGAAAAATGCAACCTTTTTAATGGTTTCTCTTAAACGCATGGCTATCCGCAGGTGTCCTTCAACGTGAACGTGGATGCCAGGAGCTGCCCCCCGGGCGGGGCCAGCCAGAGCTTCACCATCAAACCCGTGGGCTTCAAGGACCGCCTGGAGGTGGCCGTGGACTACCTCTGTGACTGCGGCTGCACCAAGGTGGCGCAGACCAACAGCAGCGTCTGCAGCGCCGTCGGTAAGGGCGCCCCACCGCCGCAGCAGCAGCAGCAGCAACCACCCCGCCACCGAGCGCGCGGCACCGTGTACTTCTATTGACCCGAGTCCCGTCTCTCCTTCCGGACCAGGTGCCTTCACCTGCGGGATGTGCAACTGTGAGCCGGGCCACCTGGGCTCCCACTGCGAGTGCCAGGAGGGCGAGCAGAGCAACCGGAGCCTGGCCGCCTGCCGCGAGGCAGAGGGCAAGCGGTTGTGCAGCGGGCGCGGCGAGTGCAGCTGCAACCAGTGCCTGTGCTACGAGTCGGAGTTCGGCAAGGTCTACGGCAACTTCTGCCAGTGCGACGACTTCTCCTGCGCCCGGCACAAAGGGGTCCTCTGCGCAGGTAAGGAGACCTCACGCCGCTGTGTGTGTGTGTGTGTGTGTGTGTGTGTGTGTGTGTGTGTGTGTGTGTGTGTGTGTGTGTGTGTGTGTGTGTCCTGCAGGTGCAGGTCTGTCTCTGGAAGCTGAGCTCTTGTCTCGGCGTCGAATGATGTGGTCTGTTTTGAGCTAGAGGGGAAGAAAGGGAGAGCTGGAAGGCTATGGTCTTTCAACGTATGAGACGTTTGGCGGCGAGCTATCGCATTGTCTTTTCTTTGATCGCACGCAAGTTGATTTATGGAGGTGGTGGTATTTTTATGGAAGTTAAAACAAAGAAATGCCCGAACCGCATCATATCTGGTGCGCCATGCATGTTATAATCATGTGCTCACCTTTATTGAAATTCTAATGCAAACATGTCCTGAGCATGTCTGCCTGCACTCACTGAAGTGATTTGTATCTTCTGATCTATGCTGAAAGTTGGTAGTTTCACGTAATTGCTGCTTTTATTGCAGCAATATGCCCACATGGCACTTAAGGCAGGCCTAGCCATGCTAGAAGTAGCATTTTTCTCAAAATGTCTTCTTTTTCCCTTAGTGGTTTGTTGCCAAGTTTTCCCCACGCCTGTCTTGAAGCGTATTGTTTGGGTGCTCTGCTGTCAGTTATTTTCTGACTCTAACTTTGATAAAGGGACGTGTTTTGACTTGATTCAGCTCAAAGTTGTCACCTCTTGTATTGTTGGCCTTGCTTCTTATGGAGATGAATAGAAAATGACCGCATGGGAGCTCTTGGTCTCGCCTTTAGATTTTTGTCTTGAAAAAATACTTTTTAATATGTATGTGCAGTATATTTGAAACAGAGACACCACCATAGCCTACTCTTCAAAGCACTTCCATGCTTCCATTTCTTCATCCAAAGGAATAAAAATACTCTTGTAATAAAAAAAAAGTGATGAACTGCCCCGAGAGACCATCTTTTCCTTCTAAACTGTCACTGTTTCAATTGGCCTCCCTACAGTCCGGCCCAAGACTGTTTTCCGCAGGCTGGTTTGCTTGGTGTATCTGCTCAGCCATACTTAACCAGCCAACCGGCCTATTCCATTGCCAGAACATCGGGTCCATTCCCCACTATGTTCTGTGGGCCAGTTCTGCAGAGTGTCTGTGTGTGTGTGTGGGGGAGGGGGGGGGGGGGTGGAGAGGGGGCAGGGGGGGAGGGGGGAAGCCGGTTTGGGACGTGGCTCATCACCAAGCCAATGGATGGGGCTCAGAAACCACAGAGAGCGCTTTGTAACAGTTGGGGCCAGCTTTGGCTTGCTCCTCTCACACAATGCCTGGCTCCGTTTGTCCATGCAGAGCCCAGGGCTGCTTCTGGTGCTGACCGTGAAGCGATGCCGGACCTTTTTTCCGAACGGCCCTGTAACAGAAGGGCAGCTTGTTTCTCAGCTGTTGATGATCCATAGACGTCCAGAGTCATTAAATGTTAACACTCCAGTTCCTTCTGGAGGTCCCTCTTCTTCTTTTTTTTTTTTCGAGGTACTTTCCTTTCTCAGCGTGGCTTTCCCAGTAATGAGTCCCTAATGACAACGAGCCGTACTCCTCCACCCACTGCCTCCCTTCACTTCTCCTAATTAGTTAATTATTACCACACAGCGGCCTCCATGAACAGCGTTGTAAAGAATCAATCTCATGAGCACATGTCTCTCACAGTAATCGAAGGCCTGCTCTTCGTTACTCGGTCCTGGTAAAATGTAAAGTGTTGAATAGCGTTGGGCAGAACCCCAGTTGGTCACGCTCCGACCAGAGCAGCTTGTTGGTACTGTAGTTGCTGTCTGGAAAACTGGGCTCCTGTCCTTGTTTTACTGGTAGAGTGCTTAAAGGCACAGCTGGGATTATAAAGAGGAAACCAGCAGGACGCACACGCTCACAACTTTGTTTATTTTGGTATTTTCTCTGTCTTCGTAAATTGTGATTTTTCTCATTATTTTCTCACGACCCGTCTGGTCGTTATTGTCGAATACTTTTGATCTGAAATGGCCATGTTTAACATCAACATACATGTTGACGAGATAAACAAAGTGTAGCATGCAAACACAGACGGAGGGATCACCGAGCCTGCAGTGGGCCGTAAAACAGAACTTGAGAGATGACGTTGACTGACTCTTTGCAGATTTGAGTCCTGCATCGGTGGGTCTTTAGCCTTAGCATTAGCCTGGCATTAGCATTAGACAAGGTCAAATGGATCCCGGCTTACAGAGGACAGCTGGGCCTGCAGTGTGCCAGAGCCCCTCTCTTAAACCAATACACAGTGGCCTAAGTTGGCTGGGCCTCTGCTTAATTGCAGCTGAAAACTGAAGTAAAGATTATTGCCGCTTTCGTGCCACAGTTTATATTCCAAGTGAAATGTTTGGCATTGTCCTGTTGACACATCAAAGGGCTGCTAATCCACAAGAGAAACTGGCACGCACAGCTAGCCCGGGGGCCAGCCTGCTCTAAAGGCTCTGTGAGTTCTTGTGGGTTGCTACATTCGGGCCCCTTGTATATTGTGTTCTGCAGTGTTGTTGCAGTGTAGCTGGCCCTTAAGGGCCACCATATTTGATAATGCGTTTCGCAGCTACTGGAACTCCACGTTGACCAAAGCCTGAAGGGGAGGGCACAGCAGGGGGCCGGACATATCGGACACAGAGGAGTGACCGGGCCACGCTCCACACCCAGCTGTGGTTCCCATCTATCCTGTTGTGGTGTGTGTGTGTGTGTGTGTGTGTGTGTGTGTGTGTGGTGACGACATGAGTTTCTTTGTAAGCTGGTCTAGATTGTTATGCGCTACACTACTTACTGAAGGGTTTGTCTTGACCACCAACAACTAGTGCAACAACAACCATGTTGATAAGCTGGAACTTTTATAGTTTTAAAAAGGACAGAGCCTTTAGCCATTTCAAATTTAAATAAATAAATCCATGCTTTTTTCAAGCCCGCAAAAATGTTGGCTGAATGCAATTTCAGTTCATTTTTCTGTCCTGCTGTAATTCCTACAGGAAAAGCACATTTCACATTCTGAAAGCTGTTCAGAAATTGCAGTTCAAGAGCCTCTCTGTTATTTTACAGGGTTTTCAGTCCTTTTGGATGTTTTGACTTTGGCCAGTCCACATGCCCTCAGTGCCCCCAACACAAAACAACAAGTCTCAAAATCAGCCCAACTTACTTCTTCTCGTTTCTCGACGTACGTTTCTGATGTGAGACTCTCCACCATGTGCAACAATTACATGATCCCATGTTCTCCCAAAGCTCCATATGCAAGCAATGGAAAGTACATTACGTTGCCTCACCCACTATGGAAATGTACTGAGTCACTGCTGCTTCCCGAAACTCTCAGTAGATGCTTTGTGTTTATGTCTGTGTCCGTGTGACCGCAAAGTGAACTGAATGGCTTCATGGAAAATGAAACATTACAAAAGAATATAAGGAGCGACATGCGCGTGGCCCTGATGGTCTGTCTCAGTGCTTTGTACGCCCCAGGAGAGCGTTCCTCAGTCGAGGCATGTTCACTGTTGGTTTCCATCTCAGGGAATCTTGACATTATCCATCCACAGACATTATCATTCACCATCCAGCTGCAGCACACTGCAGCTGGATGGTGATCTCAGGCAGTGCTCAGCGGCCTCGCAAAATAGACAGAAATAGAACAGTTTCATTTCCCAGACTTGCACACTTTGAAGCACACTCAACCCTCTTCCGTGTGTGTGCGTGTGTGTGTGTGTGTGTGTGTGTGTGTGTGTGTGTGTGTGTGCGCGTGTGTGTGTATCCTTTCAATCAGTAAAAGGAAGCATGTGTTGATTTGTTTTTATGCCAAGCCAGGCTTCATCAACAGAATGATGACTTCCGTCACGATGATGAGTGTGTCGGGAGGTGAAGACAGACCTTTGGCTTACAACAGTGATAAGATGTACAAGTCTGTCTTTCGTTGTGATTGAAGATCTTCTGAAGGGAGTCTCCATGGATTATGGCTACAACGTGTCGAAACATGGCTCATTCCCTGCTAAATGTCACTTTCACAGTCATGTCAGTATATGCGTAGAACAACTTGAATCGATGCTTATTTGCCCCAGACACCTTGGCGGCGACACTGATTTGAAATGGCTGAAATCTTGTCACAACTGGCCACGCAAATGGAGAGATTTGAGTGCTAATACTCTTAATGCATTAAAGTTAAGCCTTTAAGTCGGGTTGCTGTTAGTCAGCTGGATCACAGATTTTGGAACTGGGATCCTTTGCTTTACTACGTAGTGATTGCGACGCGTTGAGAGTTTTTGGCTGTGGTGTGTATTCGTCTTTAATGTGGTGTTAGTCGAACATGACACAATTAGTGTGTGTGTTCTGGGCTCATTCCTGGCAGGCTGCTCCCGTGGTCTGGTTCATGGGCCTTTTCATTTCACTCTAATTACAAAGGAAAATACATTACACCGCTGTCTGTGAAACATGTGAAAGGTTATCTGTCTTTACCTAGAATTGGGACCATTTTGTTGATTCATTATTATTAATCAACACTGATTGTTTTACATACTAACATACTGAAACCTTACAAATGCGAGGGCCTAAAACCAGATCCATGACGGTGTGAGACAGTGAGCTGTGAGGGAGAACATCAAGCAGTACATCCAGGCACACAGGTATTTTCAACATTGACACCCCCTGTCCTCATTCTCTGAATATTATCAGAAAGATTTCTCCCTTTCATTATATTCCGCGTTTACATTACTCCTCAAGTGACTTAGCCCAGTGGGAATGTAATCCTAAAGCTCAAAGACTTCAAACATTCACAAATCAGTCCTATACATATTCCTGGCAGGAGTCATAGCAGGTCAATGATTTGCTTTTTGCATTGTGTTTCATCATTGTGTTCAAGACAAGTGTATCTGCAAAAGCAAAATATATGAGTGATAATGATACATGACATGATGACATGGTACAAACATGATATGATACATGATACAAACTACATTATACAAACTATACAAAAAATACTTCAAAGATCATACATTGTAAGAGTGGGCTTTAATTAGGCTATTTTTGTTATCGTGGCAGTGTGGCCTGAACCTTTCATTTAGATGAAAGTGGTTAGCAGTCTGCTAGCACCTCGCGCTAGCAGACATTATACCACCATATAAACACAACCACATATGACTCGACACTACACTCCAGTGAAATATGTGAACGACGGTGAGCGACGGTGAACGACAGAACAAAACCTGATCTGATCTGAACCTAAATAAAAAAAGCTTTGCGGGCAGTTGATGTTAGGCATGTGTCTCACTAGACCTCCTCTGCTTCCTTAACAGCACTTGGGCGTCAAAAACTTTCAGTTCCCATATCCTAGCCCCCGCCCCCAGAGGTAAACAACCTCCGTGGAGGCTAAACGTGACTGAACTTGACCGTCGCACACCAAGGCCTGCGGGCCCTTATGATGGTTCCCTCAGATCAGGTAGTATGGTTACACGGCCCCACCTTAAACTCTACCGCCGCTACCTTTTGTGTAGCACACACACACACACACACACACACACACACACCACATACTGTACGTGAGCACACGCACATGAACACACACTCGCCCACACACACACACACACACACACACACCTTTTGTTACCTTTTGTACCTACCTGTAAGGTACAAAAACCCTCCAGGTGTTTTTCTTGGTAGTAAAACTATAATTGTTATGATTTGAACAACGCTCGGTTCTTTTATCATCTCTCTCTCTCTCTCTCTCTCTCTCTCTCTCTCTCTCTCTCTCTCTCTCTCTCTCTCTCTCTCTCTGCACGGTCAGGAACCATAAAATACGAATGTGTATAAACTGTGCATAAATCTTCCACAGTATTGGTTGCTGAAATAGCCACCGGTTAGGCAGATGGTCAGGATCACTGGGATAGGTGGAGCGTTTGGGAATGAAAATGTGGCATGCGTGTGCCGCTTGGCAAGGAGCTGCGTGTTGCTCACACGGTTTCTCAACAGCTCCCGTTTAATTCGCTTTTCACACGGGCACGCTTACGGACGGCCCGGGCCTCTGGGTGGGTCCCGCTCTCATCCGCTCCACGTCCTGAGAGAAAGCCCCTCGTTGAATCTGTTGCCTGAATCCTTTTTCTTTTCCTCCATTATTTCCCCAGCTGTTCAGATGCAGCGCGCTTGCTTGCTTGCCTGTTTGTTGTTGCCTGCGTGGTGGGTGGACTCTGGGCTTCTGAGGCAGGAGGAGAGGCTGGGAAAACAAACAGAGAGCAGAGCTGCTGGGCCCGGGTTGTGTGGGGAGTGGGGATGCAGATGGGATTCACCAGATGTAGTTACGTATTCGAGTAGTCAGGGCTGCAAAGGGCTTTTAGTGGCCTTTTTTGTGGACAATGTTTCAGACTTTTCAAAGACTGCGAGAGGTTGTTGTTGTTTGTGGCGTGTGGGTGTGTTCGTGTGCAGCGTCTTGGGAATACAATACTCCATTGTTGCGTGATACAGTGATACAACTGTGCTCAGAAGATCTCACACACAGGGGGTCTTACCTTTTAACAGATGACATGTTTTTCTCAGTTTCTCACTCATTTTTCGCATGAGCCATGGCTGTTCATGGAGTGCGCTGGTGTCTGACGTGTTGAGGATGGAGAAATCATGAGATGAATGCCGTGGCTGTATCTGTAAATAACAGCCTGTTTCTCCGTCAACATGCATGGTTTCATGAGGGTAGTCGATTGCCAAAACCATAATAAAACTGGAGGAATTATATGGCCTGGCTTAAACTCTCACATCAACTGAATGGCTGATACTGGACTTGGCTGATACCATGGCTGATACCAGGGCTGTAGTACTCGAGTCCGGACTTGAGACGTTTTTTCTATGGTCGCGGACTTGTCTCGGATTCGCTGGTATTTGGACTTGGACTTGGACTGCCACTGGTCTTGCCAAATGTGGCTTTTGGTCTCCACTAGGGCTGTCAACGAATATTCAAAATTCGAATATATATTCGAATAGTGTTTAAAACAGACATTCGAAGGTGAAAATTCATATTAGAATGTGGAAAAACAGCCGCGGCGCGTTCTTTCTGCTTTGCGAGTGTGCGCGCTGACTCGGGACCTTAAATTGCTTGCACAAAACTCTTGATCAGCACTTAGAATTAGTTTATTGCTGTTGTTTCTTTAACCCAGTATGCGCGGGGAGCGAGAGAGAGAGAAAAAGAGAGCGAGTGAGCGAGCGAGAGCGAGGTCTGCGGTCTTGGCCATTAGTTCATTTACTTGTTTTTGTGAAGGTAATATGTTGCCAAATATGTTTAAACTTGAATAAACGACCTATACAAGTAGTTATGTCTCGTATTAGTTTGTCCTGTTATTGACGTAATGCGCGTCATTGACATAATGCGCAAATATAGATAGATTCGAATATATGTTTTTTTTAGGGAATATTCGAACGTCATTTTTGAGCAATTTCGACAGCCCTAGTCTCCACCGAGTCTAGGTGTCTTTAATATGGTTAGAACACTGGCCACTTGATGACCAATCACACACTAGTTTATCTTTGCACGCCCTGCATCTGCGTGCCCTGCTAACGTAACGTTATTGTCATTCATTTTCATTGATTCACACACACTGACAAACGAAGATGTCCACCAATTCTGCCATAATAAAATATAGCGGAAGATAAAGGTAATGTGTTCTTGGACATATGAAATATATAATATATAATGATATACATATATATATATATATATATGACATATAATATGAAATATCTAATATATATTTCATGTATACAACTTGTTTTTTCTGTCCTGGACTCGGTCTTGACTCGGACTCGAATAATTCTGGACTCGGTCTTGACTTGGTCTCGACTAGTCCTGGTCTTGGACTTTTCTTGGACTCGACAAAGGTGGTCTTGACTACAGCCCTGCATATTATGCACATATTAGTCATTTGTACGATTGTACAAATGTAAGAATTAAAGACTTTTTCCAATAGAGTTTTGGTTTGTGTGGTATTGTTGAAATTAACAAAAAAAATACATATTAAATATAAAAATAATATTGGCCTCCAAATGGCCATTTGGAATTCCGCCTGGGTATTACCCTACAAAAAACACTGCTGAATACTAATTTTTTGT
>OMKI01057159.1:3866-14304 GCA_900302315.1 Phycis blennoides | reverse complement strand
CTGACGTAACGTTATTGTCATTCATTTTCATTGATTCACACACACTGACAAACGAAGATGTCCACCAATTCTGCCATAATAAAATATAGCGGAAGATAAAGGTAATGTGTTCTTGGACATATGAAATATATAATATATAATTATATATATGACATATAATATGAAATATCTAATATATATTTCATGTATACAACTTGTTTTTTCTGTCCTGGACTCGGTCTTGACTCGGACTCGAATATTTCTGGACTCGGTCTTGACTTGGTCTCGACTAGTCCTGGTCTTGGACTTGTCTTGGACTCGACAAAGGTGGTCTTGACTACAGCCCTGGCTGATACAACCAAATATATCTACAAGATTCTGGTGACAAATGCGATGCTTTAGCTAAAGAAATAAACAGAGCAGTAAGTGATGGCCTTCTGCATTATCAGAACCAATGGGCCATCTTATTTGGTCCGTTATCATGCACCAAGTAGCACCTACACCAAATACGCCACAACCTCCATTTCCACTATCAAGTATTCCCCCCCATCCCCCAGTACAGACACTGGACCAGACTATATGCCTTCTCAGCAATACAAGCAAAATAATGGACAACCCCTTTTAAACAAATACCAAGTGCGTGTGCGTGTGCGTGTGCGTGTGCGTGTGTGTGTGTGTGTGTGTGTGTGTGTGTGTGTGCGCGCGTGCGAGTTATGCAGGCACTGCTGATGAAACACATCTCTATTAGGATGCGGTAAATGTTGGTTTCACGGCTTTTAATGACCAGTGTCTGTCACAGTATTGCTTCGTGGCTATTTTTACAACAAAAAATGACGTCATCGGAGCTGTTGATCACTGTCATTACTGTACATCTGACCGATCCACCACCACTACATGTTACGCGCACCGCGCTGTTTTGTCGTGAGCTCTTCAGAATAGGTACTTTAAAGGGGAAGGCCATGGTCTGATATTAGCTGACTGTATTGTGTTTGAGCAGTAAGCGCTCAAGCCCTTGAACTTAACTTTGTCCTCCGTCCTCGTGTCTGGGGCTGGGCTTGTGTTGACTGCGTTTTTGCCTCTGATGACAGACGGCTTGGCTCGGTGTACACAAAGCTGCTTGTCTCGGCCTGCATAGCTTAACCGCCCGCATTTTTGGGCTGCTTCGCTGAGGTGGGGGGGGGGGAAACACGGTGATGGAGGTTGTCATATGTTTATTGTGTGTCACGGGTCATTACTGACTCCCATTAAAAGAATAGAGCATATGAGTCTGCACGCCTCGCAGGGATGCTCATGTAGAACATCAGGCGAGACTCGAACTGGAGTTTCAAGTGTCGTCTTTCTCATCTCAAGTCTCATCTTTCTTTTGTCGTGATGTTTGCGTCTGTGGGTCTGCCTGTGTGTGGCCGTGTTAAAAATACAATACCCTATTGTTATATAGTACAGCGGGGCCGACAAAAGCCTTCGCAGCCACTCTCTAAACCCACAAAGTCGTTCTCATGCAACCCATTCATGGACTCACTTTCTGCCCAACCCTCGTTCTATTTTGTCTGCATTTTGTCCGGGGTGTGTGTGTGGGCGTGGGTGTGGACAAGAGTCATGCTCTCCATCGACCGCCATCCTTCTTCCAGCTTCGTTCTGCCTTGATGTCGAGTTGACGGTTCAGTTCCTGGCCCATGCTCTTGGTGTTTCCTGTGGGGTTTTGGGAGACCCTGCCGCCCCGATGGCGAGCCGGCCAGGGGTTCATTCCAGCAGATGCTTGCTGCTTGGTGTCACCACTAAACGTTAAGCTCATCACGTGTCTGGTACAAGAAGAGCCTTCATAGTCTAATGACATCATGTCTACCATGAATTTGCATGTTATTTTTTGTTTTTCTCACACAAAGCCCGCCAGACAGCTGATGGTGTCGCAACAAACACAGGAAGTCAGGGTTGTGACCCTGGGATGCACGGAGAGAGGCGCCGACATGCCAGTGGTCTTATCTGTGGAACAGAATGTCTCTATGTGCAGCGCGTCTTCTGCACCAACAACGTGCTTCGTGATGACCAGCCAGCGCTGCTGCTGTAAACAGCCAAGAGTAACATAAGCAAAGCTCGATGTCCCAAAGAACATCAGTTAGCCTAAACAAAAGAGAGCACAAGGTTCTTCCGACTGTAGCCCAATGTCCAGAGGAACAAAAAAAAAATCAGTTGTATGCATTTTTAGCTAAGTATCGTTTCTTCTTCTCGTGGTCATGTCATAGACAGACAGACAGACAGAATACTTTAATGATCCCTGAGGGAAATTTCATGTTCATGAGTCAGCTTTTTTGTGTCTGTCTCCTATCAGTCATGCGATCCAGTTGAATGCCTGGTCTGCAGTTTGGTCTGCCGCAAAAGTGAGCATGGACTACTTTCGCCTCCGTGGATATACAGAAGCCACGCTCCGTCTCTGACGTTACCCAGAGCCCAGAGCTCTGCTGCAGTCTGTCTTAGTGGGTTCTTCTTATCCTCGCTGTCCTGAAAGTATCACTTGTCCTTCTATTTCCATTGGCAGAAAAAGTGCTTCTTTTTCTCCGATAACCACAGATTTGTGGAATTCTTTAGTACTGTCCGTGTTCTTGTATGCAACGTGCGATTAAAAGACCGCCCCTGAAACTGCTCTTTATCAGAGCAAACGTCCGCTGACGCTAAAATAAACAGACAACGCTTTTTTTTTCTTCCTTCTTTGGTTCCGTCTCCCATAGAAGTTAGAGAAATGTCCCCATCCGAGCCACCCCTCTGAGGCGGTGACCAAACACAAGGGCCTGTAATCAGATCGCTCCACGCGCTGTGTAATTAAGACGTGGTCGTGGCAATATCACTCTTCTGTCAGAGCTGTCATGATAATGATGTATTTTACACCCCTCCATAGTCACTGGGATGGGCTTGGCATCGTAATAACATGATATCATATGATGTGCAGTGGCCATAAACGTTGAAATAGATTGGCAACAGACACGGCTGGTTGTCCCGTTGTTTTACTTTTGACTTTCCAAAATAGCAGCGCTCCACCCAAAGCGTTGGCTTTGGGTGGAGGTTTGCAAAACCTCACGATTGGGTAGAGAGGACATTAATGCAGCTTACAGTGAAATGCTGCGTCCAGTGGGAAATAGAAGGATCTCGAAGGAACGCATGAACCGGAAACTGAGTTCGGAGCAAAGTTCCTCTAAAATGCACATATTTAGCAATGTCATCACCAAGTCAGAGAGGACACCGCTCATTTCCTCTAAAATTATTTTTTAACTTCATCACTAAGTCAGAGGATGGGCATAACTTTCCAACCATGAATAACCTCAATAACTCTCCATGCAGTGTTCTCTAAAGACCTCCAGCTAACGCGAGTCAACTCAACTTGCAGCTATCTTGAGTACAATGTCCTCAAAAGAATAAGTCGACCGCTTGTGCAAGTTTGAATTTATAATCGAAAACTCAAGAATCCCAAGCATGTAAAGTGCCGCACTTGAAGTTGCAGAGTGTAGAATTTCGTTAGCGTCTTAACAGCACAGACTTGGCCTGTATGTTTTCATTAGCGTATAATCCCATGAAAATAGTTACCTTAGAATGAGCCCATTATATCTACACAGATATAAAGGGCTTCCTCTTCCACCACGCCCGCCATGTTGCAGCACCGGGTTTCTACAGTAGCGGGACAAACGGCCCCAGAGAGAACGTGTTTTTAATTAAATCAACTTTTCAGTCAAAGTATAGGCGAGAACCCCCTGTTTCAGCTTCCAATTCGAACATTGCAAAACAAAAATGTTATCCCCATGGTTACGACCCATTTGGGATACTGTGATATTTGTGATTGGGTATCACAAATGGGTATCGCGAATGGGTGAAACAACAGTATATCCCCATGTAGGAGCGTTCTAATGAGCCATGTTGTACATGAAATGCACCACACACATCGTGGGGTTTTTTTATGTGTCGGAGAAGCTTCGTCCTCTGTTGGAGGCAGACACCGACAGCAACCGCTGGCCGTAAAATATGAAGCTAATGGTAGTTTGTGGATGAGGGATCATGATAAGTGGGTGTGCGTCTTTTAACTCATCCACGTTTTGGAGAAGTTCATCATTTGAAGACTAAATGTAGGATGTCTCTCTTGTTTTGGGAAAGTTGATCTGTTGCAATACAATTGCCCTGTCTGTCTGTCTGTCTGTCTGTCTGTCTGTCTGTCTGTCTGTCTGTCTGTCTCTCTCTCTCTCTCTCTCTCTCTCTCTCTCTCTCTCTCTCTCTCTCTCTCTCTCTCTCTCTAGCCTTCCCTCCCCCACTCTCTGTCAACATTGGGAGGCACTGGGGAGGCAATGTGCCTCCTGGTGCTGGGAACTGCGGTCTGCTCCTCAATATGCCTCCGTGCAACAACCACCATCAGGCCCACTATTTATAATGATGGCCAGGGGGTTCATCAGGTCAAATCCACTGGCTTTGGCTTCTGCAACGAGACGCGTTATTCTAAGCAGCTGTAATGAGGCTGACTGTGTGATGATAATAATACACACGATAAAAAGTAGATAAAAAGTAGTTTGGGTTTGATTTTCGTTTGTTTCTTTGTCAATCCAATTAAGAGTAGGAAAATTCTACTTTCGATCATCCAAAGCCAAAATCCGGCTTGGAGTTGCTCATGCCACTTGGCTTTCATATTTTTTATACAAACTTTATAGCTGCTGTGCTCCAGATGTTAGGTTGTTTATTAAGTGAACGCCGCATGTGAAATATAAATTATGGGTGAGACGACAAATTCAGTTTGTGACACATGTCCCATGAGTCACCTCGGCTCCCAGCAACAGGCCCAGTGTTGGGAGTCCTTTGACTAATGGACCGGGCTGATGGGAGCGAGCTCTCACTATCAGTGTTTGCTTGTTATTGATCAGTCAGGCACTGTGCTCTGGCCGTGATTCACGGCATAGACGGGGCCTCCTTCCAATAGCTGGGTTTGTTGTTGCGCTCTTCCCAGACGTTGTAGCGGCCAGCTTTGTTGGCTGGCTAGATTGTGGGTTTTTTTTGGGGGGGGGCCACGTGAGATTGTGTTTATCGTGCATTTTGTTTTAAAGCTGTCACACTCGAAATGGGACACACGTGGTGTGGTGCAGCGCTACATCCATTTTGTGGACGATTAAAGCAACGTGTCTTAGAGAATAACTTTATCTTTGGGGTGACGACGGCTTGTCCGAATATCCCATTTATCTAGATACGTAAACATGATTGTTGTGTAAAATCCATAACATTATGCTATGGTACAACAGTACGCTGCCTGTGGCTCAGAATATAGGTGATATGTATTCTCGCCCAGGTCTGTCATTTCTTTCCCTTTTTCACACACGATTGGTGTTCGCTATTGATATTGGTAGGACATTATAGAATTGTTTGGTGGAGTGTCACCACTTGTCTCACATTCTCCTTTCCACCTGAAGTCTCTGCGTGTTGAGGGGCTTTAATGGGGACCGGTGATGGTTAAATACCAGATCCCAGTTAACCAGCTGGACACTGAAGGCATGAGCTGCCTCCTTACGTGGGATTGGATGAATTCCAGTCTGCAGGACGCGGATTTGGCACTCTGGGTCTGAACCATGTCCCTTTTGTCTCATCTCTATTGTTTTCCTTTTTTGGCTGATATTTGCACCACAGCAGGGGTGCGAGGCATCAATGAACTTGGTGACCCACATCCACCAAGGCGACGAGAAAGGGGGAGACAGAGGGGTCAGGGGTTCACGGCAGGATGCGTGTCACGTTCAGGCAGAAATATCACATTAAGGTTGCGCTGACATTTCCTCATTGTCTTCCTCATTACATCAAATCTGGACGTAGGTTTGGCTACTCGACAAGGTTAACCAAATGGTCATAGAGCAGTGTCACATTTGTTTGAGGAAAGATTCTTATCACATTCCTAATATCCTGCTCCACTGCCACAGCTTGCTTTGTCATTACGCTGCCTATTTCATCTCACCATCAGATGATATCGGGGGCTACGGAATAACGGGCGGAAAACCCCTTCTCTCTTTCTCTTTCTCTCTCTCTGTCGCTCGTGTGTGCGCATCTGTCCTCAGGGTGTAGCTCTTATTCCACAAACCTGTGAGCATAGATCATCCTTCCTTTGTTTTCTTGCTGGTGATGCAAGTCAAAGGAACAGATGATTATGGCAAAAATTATATTAGGTCAGGGTCGTTGGATCACAAATGCTAACGGGAGTGTCGCGTTTGTTGTGCTAACATGAAGGGACCGGACGGACTGTGCTGTGGAGCTCGTTGAAACATTAGTTCTCCCCGATTATGGCGTCCACCATATCAATCACCATATGTCAAGGTTAAATGATTAACTCAGTAACAATTAATCATGGAAAATAATGCTTGCATTATCGATTCAAGTGGTGAGTATGCTTGGATGTCTTAGGCATTAGGCAGCTTGCTCACTGGAAAGACAAACAGAGATTTATAGATCACTGTTTGATGGCATTAACTCAAGGACAGCTAATCATAGCAGGCCTCTGAGGACTAATACAAATGACATGTGTGACTTACTTTGTCAATACAGCATCAACGCCAATACAGCATCAACACCGACAAGAAAAAAACACATGTTTTTATGAAATTGTGTCACTGTTGTGTAACTTTTGACCTATCTTTATATATATATATGTTTGGAATCTCTGAGGCGCATGTGGACGCAGCATGTTTGACAGTTAGCCGTTGACACCAACGTGCCACTTCCACACCTTCTCAAACCCTGTCTACGTCGAACAGGAAAAGACTCTAGCGCTTCCTCATTTGATTCCCTCCGAGCCTTTGCCATCTTGTTGATGACATGCTCCCAAAACCTTAGTGCTGGGACCACTCCAGACAGCCCACCGAAGAGAGGAATCGAGCCTTGCTTGTCGACAGCCTCACAAGGATGACAAGTCCGGGGAAAAGCTTCTTCTAAATGGCTTAACATAACTTTTAAGATCTATCACGTAACCTCATCACTAGCACCTTATACTATACAGCCCACTGTAGTCATTGGAAAGGAAGCGTCTGGTTGATAGTCCCTGTCAATAAAAGAAAGGCCTTTTTACGTATAGTCTGTAAAGCTAGGCCAGATAGTGTGTTATATAACAGGTCTGGGTTACGGTAACAACTCTACTGTGTCTGCAAGTTGTTTTTCTCCTTCAGTGTCTGTGTGACTTTAAGTGGTCCGGTGATCTGTTTCCCATTATCCCCAAATACCCTGGCCGCTGGTCAAGTCTAAAGCTGGCTTTAAAGTTATTTTTGCTTTCATTGCAGTTGCCATCAGTAAATATCTCTTCCATATGTCCAAAATAATCTCATTTATGTAATTTGTCATTATGTGTATTGTATGCATGTGTGTTTTAACGTATAATGTCAGAAGCCCGATAGATTTCTGAGAGGCAAACATCCAAGACTAACACCTGGAATATGTTGGGAGTATTTCTCTTGATGGTTCAGGCGAACACCCCGTTCAATGATGGCCTATTGAATTTCCTTTTAACAGTCACTAAACCTCACGACAGCCCAGAGCCAGTTGGCGAGTACATAGTTTAAAATTGACGTTATAGTGTCACTGCCTTGTGTCTTTTAACCCTATATTTGACCCAGTCACCTTTCTGCTCAAGTCTATGTTAATTGGTTTATTCGGTTGCCCGAAAAGCCTACATAAACAAACATCTCACAAACTATTTGCCTTGACAGAATGTGTCCTTGTCCCTTTCAGTTAGCTTCCATGTTCCTGCCAGTAGTTAACGCCGGGAAGTGACTGCATGAGAGCCTTCTTTGTGAAGGGATCTCGGGGCCAACGGGCGCGAAGCGGGCTACCATATTACGGCCACAGTCACCAATCTCCACGGGGTTTTCCGCCCTACGAACGGCGGTCACGCAGGGCAGAGTGAGACGGATCAGTGTTTTGACTGGAAGGTTACCATGCGGTCTGCAGAGCACACGCCCCTTCAGGCGTCTTCTTGGGCTGGAACCAGGCGGAAGGGGTCGGAAAAACACCATCACATCCCTGTGATGTAGCCTGTGATGTAGCTGTAGAAACGTGCGTCGAACGGCCACGGCTGTGGGGTCACCCGACAAGCCTGCCATTGACTGTGTGCTCAATGGTCAGTGGCACCCTGAGGAGACCACTTCAGGAAATGGGAAACCACTAATTTGTTTCCTAGTTCCTCACAGAATTGTCCTTTTTTGTCTCTTTTTTCCTATATATCCTTGTGTGTGTGTGTGTGCGTGTGCGTGTGCGTGTGCGCGCGCGTTACTTTGTCTTGGTGATTTTTGTCCAAATCCCTTTGGACAAATGCTGTTCTGGTTGTTAGCTTAGCATTAAAAGCGAGACATTGCCTGGCGTGGCTCTCTGAAGTGTAATCATCACAAACCAGAACGAGCGATCCAACGCCCATGGCCTCCTCTGACCTGCCTCCTCTCTCCCCCCCTTCCCCCCCCCCCCAGGGCACGGAGAGTGCCACTGCGGGGAGTGCAAGTGCCACGCCGGCTACATCGGCGACAACTGCAACTGCTCCACGGAGACGTCGACGTGCGTCGCCGCCGACGGCCAGATGTGCAGCGGCCGGGGCAGCTGTGTGTGCGGCCGCTGCCGCTGCACGGAGCCCGGGGCCTTCGGGGACACCTGCGAGAAATGCCCCACCTGCCCGGACGCCTGCGGCACCAAGAGGTAGGACCCCCCCCCCCCCCCCACACACACACACACACACACACACACACACACACACACACACACACACACACAGACAGGCACAGGCAGATTGGGTTTAATGATGTTTGTGGGATGGATGCACAATAATGGGAGAAGTTGGGGTTGCTGATGAAGGAGTTCAAGGCCCTTACAGCATTTAGGGACCGCTAAGGGTAAGAGCTTGGTTTGTTGTTGTCTTTGCCGTCGTCCGTTAGCTTTGGGTGCCAAGCTCTTCCAGGAGGAGTCTGGAGCCTTTGTGGGGTTGAGCAGGTTGTGTGGTGCACCGTGGAATTCAAGGCATTTTGCAGAAATTAGTCAACATTAGCTCCAGGGGCTTGACCCCGAGTTGGCACCGTGATCACAGGCCAAGGGTTTGGAGGGTAATCTGTTCCTTGAGTTATGGCTGAGCCTTACATCGAACTACATGTTTTACATGTAACTTTTTTACATTTAATCTACATGCATTGGCTGAATGCAAAACATGTCAACGCTGATTCTCAGATATGTAATTCCGGCCACATGGCTTTAACTGAAATGACAGCATTGTATTTACCTGGCCCCTGCACTATCGCCTTACAAATACTATACAGTAATCAAGCTCAAAGGACAGAGCTTGTCCTTACATTGAGAGGAGAATATCAATAAGAACAACCTTCCTGTCAGACAAACCCAGTGTCTTCATTTGTATGTGTTTGGTTTAGATGCTGTTACAATCAGGCTGTGTAACCTTTGGTATGAGTAGACACATCAACATGCTGTTGCAGGCCAAGATCCTGTAGTTCTAGTTGTTAGTATGATACTAACAAGCAGTGATTGACGCCTCTTTTCTCTCATGCGTGTTCACGTAATCACACATTGATTGGTTTATATTACCAATATCTGATAACGAAAGACATGTGGTAGACTTCTGGTATCCATCGGGCCCCCCCGGCAGTTTCACCAAAAACAAATGTTTTGATTTCCAACAATTACTGGCAGTGGAGTTAGTCATGGTGGAGGCGGTATTTGCTTTTTTATTTTTTATTTTTTTAAATTTTTTTTTTCAATGACAACATTTTGAGGATGACCAATTTGATGAATCAATAAACAGCGTTGGGTTTGGGTTGGAAGGAAGGCACACGAGATGTAATGGCCATTGACCATCTGACCCAAATAACCACAAGGTTGTTGTCCTGCTATCTTAACATCCATCAGTCACCCGGGCCTCTCTTTGAGGGCTTGATCTGGTGTTTCTCAGAAGTCCCATCTTAAAAGATGGAGTATCTGCATAAGGTTGAGGAGGATAGAATCGCATTAGTGTTACCAGAGACGAACATGGCTGCATTTACATGTTTACCTACCTACGCACCTTAAAAAGTAACCTTTGACCCTTCTGTGTCTGTCTGTCTGACTGCAAAGAGAGATTGTCTGTGCATCACTGTTGAACATTCTTGTGAAGCTCTCATGTTTCTGGTGGAGGTTCCCCGGGTCCTAATGACCTCTGTATCCCTGCAGGGAGTGCATCGAGTGCAGGCTGTTCAACTCGGGTCGCCTCGCTGACAACCAGACCTGTCAACGCCTGTGCAAAGATGAAATTATCACCGTGGAAGCTCTGAGTGAGTGCAAACCAGACTCCACTTACACACACACACACACACACACACACACACACGCCTGTTGAATCTTCCAGTGCCCTCAATCTTCCAGTTGCCCTCACATAAAAACACACCCAATTAAATAAATAAAAAATACAAAGAAATACCCTCGCCCCTTTAGTATCTAG
>OMKI01057156.1:8960-20076 GCA_900302315.1 Phycis blennoides | reverse complement strand
AAAAAAAAAAACCCCCCTTTCCCCCCCCCCCCCCCCCCCCCCCCCTGTCCAGGACCATACAAATTACAAGAGATTTTGTGATTCAGTTGGAGAGTCAGTATTCCTCCACATCGTCTACATGTTTGGCTGAAAGCAGAACATATTCGCATTTTTGGGGGGGATTGCTCGGGACACGCTAGAGTTTTATGATTGTCGTCACATTATGAAACCCTACAAAAATGTTTACGTAACAATCCGATCAGATACATCATCAGATACTGTCACTGGTGTGCTGTTACAAAATAAACTTCCAATTTACTCCACAGATCTTCTCCATCCCTTCTTCTCTGTCTCTTTCTTCTTTTCTTGATATTCTGCAATTTTTCTGCAGAAGAAACCTGCAACAACAAATTGAACAGTTGGTTAATGTTGCAGATATTAAAAGTTGAAGTTAAATTTCGTCACCTTCCTGAAACATTTTTTCAGGTTTTTCAGAAAACACAAAATATTGAATGATCTATCCATTGATCCATCATACTATAGGGGTAGAATCACCTCTGATTTGTTCAACTAAGGATGTAGGCGATTTTATTAAAGGTGGCCAAAAAAATGTAAATAAAAATAAAGGGGCATTTAGCAGACGCTTTTGTCCAAAGCGAAATACAATCAGTACATTTGTGGATGTTTTTGTTCGACATGTGGACAGTTGGAGGAGGGGGGATCAAGGGGATGGAACCGCCGACCCTACGGTTAGTGGACAACATTTTTGTTAAAATATGACATGGGCCATTATTTTAGGAAGGTGACAATTTATTGATTCAATGGTCTAAATTGTATTAAACTGTGAAATGTGAGCCTGTAGTCAAGAATTGCCATTCACTGAACCCCTAAGAAATGGTATAATCACCATATTTTAGACCATTATGGCATCTTTACTGTGATTGGTTCCAGGAATCCAGGAATCTTGCCCTTCAGGGTGCGTGACATGAAACACTTTCCACTGGTAGAGAAAAGTAGGGAGGGATCTTGCACTTGTTCTCATCTGTGCTGTCTCTCTCTCATACTCTCAGATTTTACTGCACCTTTATGGATTTCAAATACTAATCTTTCTATATATATAATGTTTGTATGCAGGTGTCAATTGTAATATATCTTCATTGATCTGCGTTACAAATGGAATTGCCAAAGACCTGAAATATGTTGGGTGGTGCCTCCTATTGAAGCTACACTCAACAATTCACTTTTTTTGACATCTGTTTTTATTTCTGACATATAGGTTTTCTTTTATGTGACTAAGGTAAACATCAGTGCATCTAGTGATTTTGCGACAATACAAAAAACCATGAAAACCTAATTTTAACTTGTCTAGAGTTAGCAATGCCTCCATTTCTAACTCTAGCCTTGGTAAACCAAGAGGTCCCACAACAACAACAACCCAAACATACATTTTAATTAGACTGCTTTTGTACCAATGCAGAGTCTGAAAGCAACTATTATACTATTATCATATGACTTTGTGTAAAAGATGCATTGCCTAAAACTACATGTTGAATGATATTCTAATATTATATAATGTTGGAGACTACCATAACATGACATTGATATACTGCTCATGCTTATTGATTGAGTATTTTGCTGTAATTGTCAAGCGGGTCGCCACGTGGGTGACACCCACCGGGTGATATGGTAAGGTGGTAGGATGGTAAGGTGGTAGGATGGTAAGTTCTCCAACAACAAACCCTGGATTACCCCTGAGCAAAAGACTCAATGAATGAGAAGAAGAGGGTCTTCAGATCAGGGGACAAAGAGGAACTGAGGACAGTCCAGCGGGACCTGGACTAAGGGAGGGCAAAGACTGCTACAGGAGGAAGATGGAGAACAGACTCCAACAAAACAATGTGCTGCCGCACAGATCCCTCTCCCACCAGGGGGAGCCTGGAAGCACTGTGGGAGTCCTCTTTGTTTGACTTCTCCAGTGCGTTCAACACCATACAACCATCTCTCCTCAGGGTTAAGATGGAGGGAGCGGGAGTGGACTCCAAACTGGTGGCCTGGACGACAGACTACCTCAACAACAGACCCCAGAAGGTGAGGCTCCATGACTGCGTGTCTGATGTGGTGGTGTAACTTAAAGTGTGTGTTGCAAATTGCAATACAAACCATCATTGGAAGCCGGTCGTCCCTCTACTTCTTGAATGAAGACATCAAACATCTGGGTATTTATGAAGTCGGTGACAAATTGCCGGTGAGACTTGTGCTCTACTGACTTGCAGAAGGCCTTCCTTTGAAAGGTTCCAGGCTGTTGGCGTTTACTGCGCTTCACGTGGGCTGAGTAGTGACCCACTGTCTGGACGAAGAATGAAACAAAGGCCTCAGAGACCAATGTGTTTAACTCCTCTGGAGCTGAACAGACAGACAGAAATACTTTAATAATCCCAGCGGGAAATTGGTTTTGTTACAAATACTCCAGTTGAATGGTAGAATGGTAAAAGTGAATGGTAGAATGGTAAAAGAACAGGAAATGTATTTATGCAAAGTTAAAATTAAAAAGGGACTGGATAACTTAAAGTGAATGGAACATAAATCTGAAATGTTATTAAAGGCTATCAAGGTGTATATTAAGCATCTGAAGATTTTGTTCCAAGAAATACTGACCCTGGTACGCGTGTGGGGAAAAACTGGTCGAAACAAAACACTCAATTAAAATGGCAAACAGATTGGTGAAATGTATGCAGCCGTATACATTTGACGCTCAGTAAGACTCAGTGTTACATGGAGCCTGCTGTAGTTTCGCAATGTTGGAGGATATTCACTCACATCGCAGGGAAATCTTTTCTATAAATGTTTATATTGTGGTCCACTATTTGGAAAATGAGCTTTGTCGCATCGGATGCTTCCCTATAAATCAAAGATAGTATTTTGGTTTAAATAAGGTAATGTATAAAAAGCAGGAAGACAGTTCAGTTGCCTTTGTTTCCGTAGTAAATAAGTACGGTACACAAATCTAGCCGGCAAGTCCAAGACTTTTGAAACATAATCTTCTAGTCTTAATACTAGACACAGATTCTGCACAGTAGCAGTGAAAACAACATCATCATAACACACGTCATAAGAATCAATCTGTCATAGCCCACAACTATTGTTTCTATGCTTGTTTCGTGAACTTTCTTTTCTCCAGAACATATTGACACATGCATCATTACACGCTGAACTTCCCACAACAAGAGGAAGCCAAAAAAAATGCAGCACTGAAGCAATATGCAAGATAATGGTGTTTACAATCTAGGTTTAGAATCATGCCAGACAATCTGTGAATTGGTCAAAAATAGTGAGCTTATCCTATAACCTAGCCCCATGTCATAGTTCTAGCCAATGGGGGAGTAATATTTATAGTGATGATGCATTTTTCATTTGAGCTCTCTTTCATTAGCTTCTGTGGAGCTGAGCAGCTAGAGAAGTAAGTGTAAGAGAACATTTGGAAACATGGAAATGACATTAACTTACTGGAATTGTCTTTCCTGGCACAGAGAGCTTCCAGTAGCTCGTTTTGGAGCTTCTCAGGGAGTATAGAGTCTTCATCTCCAATCTGAGGAATAGAAGGAGGGGCGTTTATATTTGAACTTGTACATATACATACGCATATATATTCTGAGATACTATTCTGGGAGCACATCATACCCTTTGACTTAAGCCGGTCTCTCACTGGACAACACACGTAGGAGAATTCAATTTAAGGACTTCTTCTGTGTGTACTATAATGGGTGGTAATGGATGAAACTGCATGGACACGCCATGGTTTTCAGCAGTGCTGGAATTTATAGCAGGGTGCCATGGGGCAGCGTTGTATGGTGGAGCTGGTGTGAGTGCTCTCATTGAAGACAATGGTGCAGAATGTTTAGAACATTGTATGTGGCCGGCGACCCCTTTACTTAATGTCACAATGTGTAACATTTCTACTAGCTCCTAGCTTAAAAAATGACAGGGATAGCGATCGGGGTGTATACAGCCGCAAACCACAACCACTGTAGTTGAATATACCAATTTCTCTGGTAGGGAATTGTTGAATTCATGTTCAGGTTGTTTAGTGTTCATTGGTGTACGTAACCAAATTTGACATGTACACTTTGAATCAGTGATTATCAGTGATTAATGTACGATATCTCCTGATTATAGCTGTACAATGCAAATTAACATGACACATAGCCTCACTGTGACATACGTATATCAAATATATAGTGTAGAATGTTATGGTTATAACAGTCACATTTACATAACATTTACAATTGCATAATTGTAATATCAGACTTATCAGACTATCTGTATAGTGCTACATTCAATATATAATTATTTTATTTATTTATTATTTTATGTTTCCTTTTATTTGTTACATTAACAGAATGCTAATCTAGCCTAATTGATAAACATTTATGATTGTGCACTATTAAAAAAAAAATTAAATCATAGGCCTACACAATTTCACACAATTCCAATGAAGAAATAGATTGTTAACGCAATATTCTTGTTTGCAATTTCACATCCATATTTGTACTCTCTAGGTACAGATAGCAGCACGAAAGACAAGTGAGAGTGTAAGTGGAGGGGGACTTGGGGAATGGGTTTGCGTATTCTGCTATCTACTGAACAAACACGGTGTGTTCAAAAATGGTATTATTTGTTACAGAATAAAGTGATCCATGACTTTTTACTCACGCGTGTCAAAAATCTTTCCTTCTCTTTGGATGACAAATCTACAATCAGCATCTGTTAAAAGAGGGTAACAGAAAAATAGTCAGAGGCTGATGCTATTAACATATAACACAAAGATATACAGAAAAATATACATATCACTATGGAGAATCTCACAAAGTGTCAACTCACATCGTCAACATCGTTCATGTCGATGAGATTTTCCAGCATGTTTTTCTGTACACCTAGCAAGTATGGTGTGGGAGCCATGACAACCTCCATCAGCACTGTGGGTACAATCGAGATGAAGGTATGCTGCCATGTGAATGGATCTAGCAGCGCAGCAACAGCATGGAGTACCTGCGACAATGTACTAAAGATAAGGTTCATTGTTACTACACAGTTTAATCTTTATTTCATGAATGAATATTTAATCTTTAACCAAAATTATTAGAAATATTCATATGACTTGTAAAAATACCTAAGTTCTTCAGCAATAAAAACAATGCGTCGTTCCATTACAGTTGAAGCAAAGACCTGTAAGATCTCTTGGTTGGAAAGGTAGTGGAAAAGTATTTGAAAGTCCACATGTTCCAACCTGGATTCAAGTGGCCGTATCAGTGTTATTATCTAGAAAGTAAGACAAACATTTATGTATTAAAAATAAATAAATAAATGTGTGTTTCGTATCTTCAAATATCTGTCATTGTTACCTCAGTGCCAGATTCAGGTATGAAGCTCTTGATCTGTACAGTTTTTCCGGGTTCAGGGAAGGGAGCTTCTCTCAGACTCAGCATAAAAGGGTAGATCATCGCCATGGACTTTTCTCGACGCTTCTCCACTTCATCAAAAATCTTAAAAAAAAAAAAAAACATTATGTTGGGTGTTTTCTACTTCTGCTATGAACGCATTCAATAACAATAGTGGCGAGTTATCCACACTCTGTTTCGCCTTGTATCTTCCTAAATGTCCCCTGCTGAACACTGTATTTGCTGTATCACCTTAGAGAAAAGCCCAAAACAGGCAACTTTGCTGATGATGCAGTAGGCCTCTGGTGATCGTTTTCCTTTTCCATGAGGCTGCAGGGAACCAAAAGGACAGACGTACAAAAAACAGTGGTTAGAAAACTGTACAATTAACGTTTGCTTATCGAAACACACATCCTATCCTGTGCTTCTTCGCCTTGTGAACTTTAGACGCACACCTTATAGACTTTAGCCATTTGTCCCTTCATTCCTAGGGAGAATCTCTTTACCAGTCATCTCCGCTTTACCACCCAGGTCCTTCTCCAGAGGTACATGGAAACTTACTCACATGATCCCTAAAAGCAATGTTACAAAACTCTCAGCGTTCCCTTGTAATGTTTGACAAAACAATCTGACTGGGACTTTGATAAAAGGGAGAAAAGAAAGGGTTCTCTTAAATCCCTCTCTAAACCCATCCCCTCTCAAATGGATACCAGGCTTTACATCAGCACATAGACCAGACCTAGTTGTGCACTCAACCTTCAAAGGCTGTGAGTTAGAGTCACAGGTCACACTTTGTCCATTGTCCGAATCAGGACATTTTTCCATTACATAGTATTGGCTTTACTCGACTCTGCTCAACTCGCTTTTGGTACCAGGTATGTTTCCACTGCAGATAGTACCCCCTCAATGTCAAGGTCATCAAAGTGACCTGAGGTGTCTCCTGTTCTTTCAGTAGGTGACGCTGGCCGGTGTGACATCATATGAGCGTGGCTCATCACAAATCCTTACTGCTGTTGCAGCTTTCCATCCCCTCGTCAAAACTTGCAAGTCTTTCGTAGACAAACACACTCACCAATAAGCGCCTGCAGTAACCATACCGCCTACTGCCGTCTATCTCTGTCAGCACAAAGGAGAAGGTCTCACTAGCAAACAGGAGAGAAACACATTGAAACAAATTCCCAACACTATTTTTAAGGCAGAATACCCCAATGTAAAAGGTACTAATTCCCTAAAACTGCTGTTAACAAAACAGCATTATGATGTATGTCCTGGGCATAACCTCCTGGGTTCACAGAATCTATTAGGTTGCTGTGTTTTATGAGGAACAGCAATTTAGACATATTGTGCATCATTGGACGTATATTGCAAATGGACGAACATTACGTAACGGCTCAATTTGTCATCGCATTTTGCACACTGGCAATAGAGTGATTCAGATATATTACAGCGTTATATGTAGATTTGCTTTGCATACCTGTGGTATTGTGTGAGTGGGCTCCAGTTGACTCCCTCAGGGAAACAGAACAATGTGATGGCCTGCAGGGACTTTTCCTCTTCTTCCCTCTGCAAAGGACTTACACCTATTTGCTACAATGCAAAGCAATATTAATGTGACAGGCCAACACACACAAACCAAGACATTTATACACACTCACACATTATGGTGTTCAGACTAGAGAGAGAACAGATAGAGAAAGCACACTACTTCCAAATGACCTTCCACCATTCAAGGTATCCTGACTGAGCATACAAAACATCCTACCCAATGAACAAGCCTTTGTAGAGAGCCAAGTTATTGGGGAGGCTGTCTGTCATTTCAATCCTTCTACAACAAACATCACAGCACCAGTGAAGCCTAGGAGAGATGTAACACCTGACCAAACAGCCCAAAATGATGAGCAGTTAGCAAATCCACTCACTTGTCCCTGTCCCATGCACGCCTTTTCCGTAACATTTTAAGTTAAACAGCTGACTTAACAAATCCTTTTGTTAAATTGTTACATTGTATCTTAATAATAATAATAATAATAACAATAACAATATCATAACATATTTAAACCTGGTCTAAATCTTATGTTGAGATTTGGACCAGAATCAATCCATATTATTTCTCTGTAATCTTCATCATCAAAAATAAGCAGTTTTAGGGTTTGGTTTCCTTTAAAAAAGATGCCGAGTTAAGATTTGAGAGCTATCATTTTGAGTGACATTTGTGTGAAATGGTCTAGCCATTCGTCAGCAATTAGTGAGTAAAATGCAAGAATATTGACTTTCGAGTTGGCTGCATCTATATGGTTACAATTTCAGACTGCCCCCATCTAATTTCTCACCAATCAGAGCATCTCTTCCCTGACTGGTTCAGAGAATCCATCCTGTACATCACAGGTGCTTGAAATGCAACACTGTTGTGGTGGAGAAACGTTGGGAGGGAGGGGATGTTTTTGGGGTTATTTATTTAAAAAAACATAGTCATTACTCATCTACTGCATTTTTCTAACCTCTCTCTTAACAACTCTCAATTCTTACCTACAGCACCTGTTGCTCACTAACAAACCTGAGGGAACTTGTAGATGACGTGCGGCTCATAGGGGCTGTCTTTGGTCTTTTGCTGTAGACTGACAACCACCAGGCACTCAAAGAAAAACTGGTTGGGTGCTGGGGTCACTGCTTGGCTAGTTTCAGGTTGGCAGGAACGTGCTGAGGCTCCTTCTGCTCCTTGTACATTTAGAATAGACAGACATTTAAATATTGACTTGGAGTTAGAATGTTTATAATTTAAAAGGAACGTAGTGCTACAAAGCGTTTCTCTGGCCAAAATGTCTGCGCTGTGTCTGACAAGCTAACTATTACTATATACGGCTTGTTCCCAAGATTACTGTTGAAACCTCTACATTGGTCAGATCTTGGTAAATGGCCTCCAGTATATTTGCTGCACTTGCCTGGAATGGTTTATTTGAATTAAGATTCACTTGTATCTTTAACAAATTCAGAGCTATTTCAATGTAATTTCAAAATGTTTACCATTTCTTATTATAGTTTTTATTAGTTCTAGTTATTGTATGTGTATTATTGTAAGTATTATTCATGTGGTTTTTTTTCTTTTTATTTACCTTTTTATTAAGATCATATTCATATATTTGTAAATTATTGCAGGGTTTTAATTATTGTGAAATAAAACTGTTAATAAAATAAAATGACATATTAGCACAGTTGAGAGCAGAATAACTGTCTTTAACTGCTACTTCTCTGCAGCAATTTTCCATGTGTGCATCTGTAAATGGCATTACAGAGAATGCAATTTATTTAGCAGTAATTAGTCCTTAGACAAACATTATAATGTCCTTACATTTTCTCCTCATACACAACTCGTTGAGCTCTTCATGGGTAGCAATTGTGGTGAAATACGTATTCTTATATTCTTACGGTCTCTTGAGAGCTTCTCCTGTAAAGAGACGAAAAGTGCACTGAGGCGTTTCGATGGTGTGCGCTGCCTGGCACCCGGCGGACGGGACATCTTGGTACCTTAGGGGGAGCGAAACACCGGGCATGAGTCAGGCACACAAGGGACTGGTCTCATTTCCCAACTCATTCTGAACATGCGTGTTTTGTTTGCATGACTGTGCTGTAAGAACATTTTCCGTTTGATGGAATGAGCTGCAAAAAGACCAAAGGGGGTGGGTCTGCAGGACATAATTTCCCTATGAGTTCAATCAATATAACCATAATACAATGTTAATGGAACAACTACATCATAAAAAAGGTATTTATGCCATTTATGTTAACCATATTTTGTAGATCCTAAGAAATAGTGGTATCACAGAGCTCCACAAAAACAAAGCTCCACCAATAGGAGGTGCTTGTGTACCCCTAGCCGTCCAACCAGCCCTAGAAGGGGCGGGGCTAGTTGCAGAATTCCTGAGTTGAGGAAAAGTACCAATGTTCAAATGGAGCGATCCAGATTTGTGGGACAACGCTCCAAATAATAAGAAAAGGGAGATTTTCAAGATTGTACCTACAAAGATGTTTTGTACGATATAATCATGTCATTATATTACCAGTGTCCCTGATACTGTTACTACGACAATATTTTACAATGTTCATATACTGTACTATGTAACTTGTATGTAACTACTGTGAAAAATAATTTTGTGTGATTATCTAATACACTTTCTAAAAACATTGCAATCTCTTTTTTCTTGCTCTCTTTGATACAAATTATTTGTTTCAGTCTAAAAGTACCTAATAGTTTTCAAACATATTTAATTGGTATAAAACTGTAACTAACAATGAGATCGTTGGTGAATGCACCTGCTGGAGGGGACTTGCCAACTCAGAGCAACCTGTGGCAACTGGGGCCCACAAAGGTAACAACCTCCTGAGTTAGAACCAATGAAAATGAGTACGTAGCCGTACATTGGCAATACGCATAAATGATTTCTCCTATTGGAAGAGTTTAAGATAGGATAAAAGGCGATGCTTTCTTGCTCTACTTTAGGTGCTCCACGGACCATCTTGGTTTATTGAATGTTTTTGAACCATGAACTTAATTTCTCTTCTTGTTTGGGCTCATTTTGCTGAGTTTGTTCATTATAGTAAAACAAGTCATCTTCTACTCAAAGAGCAGTGTGTGCTGAAGATCACACAACATCTGGCCCATCTGAACACAGCTCCCCACAGGGGTGATGTCATCAATTTGTGTGATCATGTGATAATTTTTCAGTTTAAAATGCCTCTCATGATTGATCTGTAACTATCTTGTCAACTGAAAAACAGCAACTGAACTACAAATCATCTACAAATCAAAGCAATGAGCCAAGAACTTCCAAGTTATTTTCCAGAATCAAAGACATTCTAAAAACCCAAACAGCTAGTTAGGCATGGTTCACAACATCACATCCTTTTTCTAGGGATGATAACAAATATCCAATGAACTATTAACCGACAATGTCCTTTTTTACCAATTAATACTATCGTACTATGTAAAAAAACATAATACGATTTGTTGTGGGAGGAGGAAGGAAGGGGCTGGCCCAGAATATTTGTATAACCGAAGTACCCTTAATTAGTTGTGTGGGAATATTACCAACTGAGGTGACTTGTGATTGTAATGTGCGCCATTTATTCTGCTATATTATCATTGCTTGGGCCTTTGGGCAGTGAATAGTCTGCAATAGGGAAAAATGTGTGGTGATGACATACATACTCTATAATAACATTTACATTTCTGCTGAAATGAAGAAATCCAAACATCTCAATTTCAACATTGTTATTTATTTAGAACATTAAACACACATAACACAAAAACCCTCCCTACCTCTCTCTCCTATCCCAAACCCGTCCCTACAACCTCCAGTCTGTCGTCACAGCATGAGAACACAGTTCCCATGTGATGTCCTTCCCAAGATAAAGGAGTCATGGCGACAAGTGACTCTGGCGGGGAAGCGATGTCTTCTGCATCAGGGTGAATGGTGTAACCGCTGACCTGTTGTTGACAGCAACAGTGTAAACAAAACAACTCACAAGCTGATTATATTTTTTTATATTTAAAAAATAATAATATATATATATATATATATATATATATATATATATATATAAATAAAACAATAAAATATTACACCTAGCAAAGTGAAACCTTATGCTACTTACAGTATATTGAAGTGTGAGTGTGTTTATTCACTGTCACGGTCATTCACTGTCTC
>OMKI01057155.1:3766-14970 GCA_900302315.1 Phycis blennoides | reverse complement strand
GCCCCACACACCACAGCCCCCCACACACCACAGCCCCCCACACACCACAGCCCCACACACACCACAGCCCCACACACACCACAGCCGGAACACACAACCTAGTGGAAGCCCTTTGGTCGTGTACACACACACTCACGTCCTTGTCTCTGGCCTCAGTGAGACCCAGCAGGCTGCACTCCTCTTTGCTCTGTCCTGAGGAGGTCACCAAGAGGGCGGTGTCCACGCTCATCCAGCTCTGAGGGGACGGCTTGTCTGGGGGGGGGGCACGGAGAAACACTCACGGATGTGGAAACAGTGCAGGGGGGTCATTGTGAATGAAAAGGAAAGCTGAAAGGTGGCAGGTCTCAGCATAGAGTGAGATTACACACGCTCCGTGTACCACTAGCTGTTAACATGCCGTGCAAAGTTTAGATGAATCATCGAATGATTTTATCCAATTTACTTTTCCTGCAGGCATAGTAAACTCACCACACACGCTTGGTCAGTGCTCTAACATGATCAATGTTATCACGCACACGCTCGCGCACACACACACACACACACACACACACACACACACACACACACACACACACACACACACACACACACACACACACACACACACACACACACACACACACACACGGTGAGCGAGTACCAGGTGTGTGTGCGCCCAGACTGAGCGGCTGGATGCTGAGGTAGACGGAGGTGCGTTGCGGCAGCTGGAGGCGGTACTGCAGGGAGCTGATGCTGCCCTCCTCCTCCAGGTAGAAGCACCCTCTCACACCAGCATGCTGCCAGTCCTGGGGGCCGGGGGAACACCGTTACCATGGTGACTGTGATGAGATAAGAGCTTCATGCTTCGACGTTTGATGAAAAAACAGCACGCATACAGAGGAACAATTTAGACTATGGAAGACACAGACATTTTACACAAACAATTTGAAACTCTTCTCCGTGCCGTTGACTTTGACTAGAGTGGGGCAGGTCAGGGTATTTTTGCCATACTACTGTCTATCCACAAGAGGGCAGTAGTGTTCCATTACGTTGGAATAAAGAGCAGAACTTAATAATCAACCAGGGCCCTTTACAGGGCAAATTCCAAATCTGGTATTTATTTATTTTGATGAATACAGGTTATCAATCTCCGAAGGCGATCATTTCAAAAATATCAAGCAGCTATTTTGGAAATATTTATAAAACCTTCCATTTCTTTCTCATTCTGGAAACCCCTTTGTTCCCTTTTGTCTGCGAGCGGTCGACACCAGGCCATCATTTACAGCCGGGGAACACGGAGACCAGGGAGGGAACTTTTAGTACGCGCCATCGGAGACGCATTAAAGGAAAACACAGTTAATGTGGACACACAGCAAAAGGACATCGAGGCTCCGGCACGGGGCTGCAGTTCCTCTTGGTAGACAAATAAATCACTAAGTTAAACAAAGAAACAGAGCAGCGCGAGGTGCCATAAAGTACCGTTAAGTACCATAAAGTATCATTACACGGAGCCTGTCACTCCTTTGGAAAAAAAAAAGCAATTTTCTCAACGTATTTATCTTGGGCTGGGAAAAGCGTAACAGATCAAACCGTAACACTTTGGCGGTTTGTCCAGACAGCGCGAGATGAAGGAAATTGCCGCGGGCGACGCGTCCGCTTCTTAAAGGGCCCCGGAAATGATGCCCCCGCAGAGAGGTCACCCAGCCGACTCATACAGCCCGCTGTCACGCAGCCCGGTCGGGACTCTGATTTACCGCGCTGTGTGTCCAGCCCAGCCCACCCCCCCTGGCCTGTTTGTAATTCTCACCCAATACAAAAAAATAATAATATCTCGTAGAAATATTCATAGAAATATTATCGCAAACCCATTTCTGGGGGAAATAAAACTTTTATCACAATCAGAAACAACACACTTGTGCACGCAGTGGTGCACACACACACACACACACACACACACACACACACACACACACACACACACACACACACACACACACACACAGCGACACCCTTTCCAATCTCGCCACAGTGCCTCCGGCTGTGAATGTGACAGGGGAGTTGTTCCAGTTATTTATTTATCTACTGCCTTCACTGGACTTACCTTTTGTTGTTGCTGTGAACAACAGCAGCAGAGGTTAAGGAAAAGCAAAGTACACAAACTAAAGAGTTGGAATCGATACTGTGCAGCCGACGCAGCGTCCGGCCCGTTCTCTAACTTCTCGGTTCTTTTAACGGCGCCACCCGGTGTGTTCCGCGGCAGAACCAGACGACACGGTCGCAACACAGCGGCTGGTGTTCCTTCATGTTAGGACAGCATTAAGACGTGAAGTGTACTATGATTATAGTATTATTATTATTATTACATGAAGTGTATTATGATTATAGTATTATTATTATTATTACATGAAGTGTATTATGATTATAGTATTATTATTATTACATGAAGTGTATTATGATTATAGTATTATTATTATTATACATGAAGTGTATTATGATTATAGTATTATTATTATTACGTGAAGTGTATCATGATTATAGTATTATTATTATTACGTGAAGTGTATCATGATTATAGTATTATTATTATTACGTGAAGTGTATCATGATTATAGTATTATTATTATTACGTGAAGTGTATTATGAACAGGGAGCAGCTCATTCCGTATGGCAGACACAAGCATGGCTCTCATGTTGTCCATGTTAGTGTCTGTGTGCTCCAAGCTCCCTGCACCCACGGCTTCATCTCCACCCGTCTGTCCGTGGCTCAGTGGGGGTGTGGGGGGAGGGTGACCTGGGGGAGGGAGGGTACCTGCAGCGCAGCGGGCGGTGACCTGGGGAGGGTGACCTGGGGGAGGGAGGGTACCTGCAGCGTGGTGGTGACCTGGGGGAGGGAGGGTACCTGGGGGAGGGAGGGTACCTGGGGGAGGGAGGGTACCTGCAGCGCAGCAGGCTCCAGTGTCTCTCCGCTGGCTTTAGCGGCGCTGGCGCTCATGGTGACGGCGGCGGACGACAGGGACGAGCGGCGGCTGCGTGTGGAGGAGAGGCGGGACGGCGTGCGGCTCTCTGGGGTGCACACACACACACGCACGCACGCACGCACGCACGCACGCACGCACGCACACGCACGGATAAGACGCACATATAGCATGGAGAAGTTCATCAGAAGCCCCTGGTGTGTGTGTGAGTGTGAGTGCGTGTGCGTGTGCGTGTGTGTGTGTGTGTGTGTGAGAGGGGTATTACTGGAGACTGACTGTCACTGGAAGGACATATAAGCCACGATGCCGATTTTGTTTCTGAGAATTATGAATTACCACGCTTTGAAATCCATCAAATCAGAAGACCATGGTACATATCAATGAGGCAAGCAGACACGTTTCCACTGGGGTGATGAGTTCAAATGTTACCCTCCGTCTATGATATGGGGATCAGGGGAGCCAATTGTTTTCTAGTGTACAAATCACTGCCATTTTGTTTCCCTCTCCACATTGTACCATGTGACCCAACGAAAGACCCCTCATTGAAAGGGCTGTGTACAGATCAATACACAGGAGAGCTCTGGCCTTATATCCAGCCCTGTCCAGTGTGTTAGTGGGCCGTGTGTTAGTAGGACCAGACCTCTCATCCAGCAGGGGCTTCCTGTGCGAGAGCCCAAAAAATCAATAGGATTATCTTTTAAAGAGACTGGCTGCCTTTCTTCTCTCCATCACCTACTGTAGCTAACTGTAGCTAACCCCCCCCCCCCTTCAGGGACCACCACACAGTTACCCAGTCCTCCTTTCTTCAAAATATCCTGGCTCAGCTGCAACACAAGTGAAGACTCTTTTTTGGTGATATACAAAAAAAACACCATATATCCATATTGTATCTCATGTGAATCTTAAGCCAAACATGATCATCCAAATCAGAATACTTCTACTGTCCTCCCAGGACTTTTCCTGTACAGAGCACTCACCAAAACAAAAGATGCATGTAAAATAACTGACATTGGCTGGTGACCTACATCATAAGTTCAACAATGGAGACAGATTTAATGACAGACAAAGAGGATGGAGATACGGGAGGGGGTGGTTTCATCTGGCAAGCTGTAAAACCGACTAGAGTGCCTACAATGCATCACAGAAAACAAATTTGGTTGTCAAACCTTTTCTGAGTGCCGGGTCAGAGTCTTGCCTCTGTGACTCCGAGGGGGGGCGGGGGAGGGCTGTCGTCGTCGTCGTGGCAACCGTCGCCAAGGGGGACGAGGGGGAGGGCGTGGAACCCTTAGGATGGCGGTCTATCTGGCTGCCAAAGTTCTGCCTCCTCATCTTGGCATCAGCCTGCAGCCTCTCCAGAGCCCCCGACTGGCAGTGCTCTGCCGTGGTCACCAGCATCCGGCAGAACTGAAGCCAGGCGTCACTCCTTAGTTTGCTGCCATCACCATTGTGACGCAAACAATAACCGCCATTCTTTTTGCCCAGTATTGTGATTGCGATTATTCATTGCAATTAACCGTGTCACATTGCAGGACTCTAGCCCTGTTCATGGCAATGCCGGTGATTAGTTTTGTCGCTTATTCCAGAGTTGTAAAAGTCCTTTCGTGGATAGGCCAAAAATCGGGGATCGAAATGATTGTGAGGTCACTCATAAGCTTTACATTAATGATAATTAATGTGTCAGTATTAGATTCAACTATTATTTGATATGGTATTTCTTCCAACAGTTGTAACGTGTGACTGTATGCTGAAACACAGGAAATGACCACAAGGCTTACCTCTGCATAATCTAATTTGCCGTCTTTGTTGGCATCAGCTATTGAGAAGATGGCTTCGATCTCCTCAACTGTCATCTTCTCACCACTCTGGAGGTTTGTAACATACACGTGTTTAATCAGTGAATCTACAATACTTTGATTACTTTGTTGGACATTGACAACCCCTGATTGTATTCATGTTTTGTTGCTTTTGACTTATGGCCATCAAGTGGTGAAACTAGACTAAATTAAATCAAATTGTTTATTACACTTTCCATATGTTAATTTCAATAACAATCTAGAACCCTCAAACTTCTGATCTCCTTCACCACAAAATACAACAGTAGTATCAGTTATTATCAATATAACACACATCAGCATGTGTGCTAATGCTCAGGGCTACTCACTGTACTAAGGGCTACTCACTGTACTAAGGGTTACTCACTGTACTAAGGGCTACTCACTGTAGTAAGGGCTACTCACTGTAGTAAGGGTTACTCACTGTACTAAGGGCTACTCACTGTACTAAGGGCTACTCACTGTAGTAAGGGCTACTCACTGTAGTAAGGGCTACTCACTGTACTAAGGGCTACTCACTGTAGTAAGGGCTACTCACTGTAGTAAGGGCTACTCTCTGTAGTAAGGGCTACTCACTGTAGTAAGGGCTACTCACTGTACTAAGGGCTACTCACTGTACTAAGGGCTACTCACTGTAATAAGGGCTACTCGCTGTAGTAAGGGCTACTCGCTGTAGTAAGGGCTACTCACTGTACTAAGGGCTACTCGCTGTAGTAAGGGCTACTCACTGTAGTAAGGGCTACTCACTGTAGTAAGGGCTTTCTCCAGCTCACGGTGCGATATGAAGCCATCTCCGTTTACGTCCATCCCTTTGAAAATCCTCAACAGCTCATTTTCGTCCGTCTGCTTTTCTAACTTGAGGATCTCACAGAAATCATCAAAGTTGAGTGTGGAAGTGGCTGGAGTCCAGTACTGACTGAGAGTTTTCAGAGAGGGATTCCTTCCAGCCAGTTGGAGAACTAGGATGGGGGGGGGGATTAGTGTACCATACAGTTGTTGTAGTTGACACAAAAGCACAAACACAAAGTTTTCAAACTGACAAAACAAAAACCCACAGAACGCAGGATGAAACATATAGGTGCATATAGGTGTTATTGTTATTGTTATTATTATTATGGCCTTTGCCAACATGCTGTATTAAAAACATACATGGTGATTATCATAATGGATTTATGAATTAACTTGATGTCGTGTAGTTTTACAATTGCTGATGACCAGGGTTTGAGTTGTTAAAAGTTAAACTATTAGAGGGTTAAAATAAATAATAACGCTATCCAGTGACCTAAGAAAAAGTACAAGCTGATGACGATGATGAGCTAAAGTAAGTGAGCAAAATACGAGTAAAAGTATGGGTGTGAAATGTAGGTCTAACTTTAATGTAACTTACCACGGCATAACTGTTGTTTTGAAGTGATGTTCGTCAAACTGGACCTAAATACTGCCAGGTAGACAGCTCTGCACTTCAGATAAAAGGTCTCCTCATCAAGAGGCTGCGATGATGCTGAAGAAGACATTCTTGGACGATCAAATGGATTGAGCTATTCGGTTTTCAAGCAGTACATGGCGTTACATCCCCGTAGGTATGGCCCTATGGCTCCACATCAAATACACACAAATAAACACTACAAGGCCCGTGATTTACCTTTGTTAAAACAGACACGTTTACCACAGTTCCTGTTGCTAGGTAATCAAACGGTGCACCGCACAAAGCACACCGACGTGGACATATTAAAACAAGATTCCGCCACGTCTCCGTTACTGTTCATTTTAATTTCCGTCTCGTCTTCTGGTAATACACCGGTACTACACATTATATACCCATATTCGTATTTAGTGTTTTATTTTTTCAAAAAGCTTCAATATGACCGTTCGTTGGTGGAATCAACAACAGATAACAGGGAAGGAACGAGATTTCAAATATCAGGTTTTAGACGGACCGCCGGAGCAACGCACACGCGCCAACATCGGGGAGGCTTAAATATATCAGAATACATATAATGTATTATTTATGCTATGTATATTATAGGATATAAATTGGATTGATCCTTGGTCTCGTTATCACACACATATATTTGCAGTTCATCTCCTGCTCTAAAATGCCGTAAGTAATTTGTTTAAGATAATACTTTTTTGACAAATATATTTACAAACCCCAAAACAGTAGAAACAGACGTTAATCATTATTCGTCACCTAATGTATTACATGTTAGTATACATTTTGACCGTACGTGTATGTACTTTATTTCCATTGTGTCCTATTATAATTCAGAATCATATATTATAAATACTTTGAATTCCATTTACAATCTGCACATTGTGCCACAGGTAGTTCATGCACTATTTCATATCTAGCTATAAATGAACAATCGACCCCAAATGCACATCCGGTTATGGAGCCCTAGTTATGGAAGCGCTAGCATAGGTTGTGATTGAACGTTGGTCTTTTACTTTACTATTCTGTTGTTGTATACCGTTAAGAGTTTCCTAACAACTGTAATTGAACTCACTGTGGACTTTGTTTTTCAATAGGGCTAAAAGAGCACTTCGCTTAGATAACATAGAATCTGTAAGTATGATTACCGTCATATTCTTTTCACTTTGATTCATAAGTAGATCATTTGTATGTTGTTTCATTACATGATATATAATAATCCGCAAGTTAAACAACTAAAGCCATAACTGCAACTGGATATTTTTGAAATGGCCTGGAATGTGGAAAACATGATTAGGTATGACGTTTCAAACGGATGTGTTTGTTACGGGGTGGTGTTATGTATGGTATGCAGCCTCAGCGTGAACCCCTGAAATCAGATGCTCAACACGGGGACCAGCGAGACGTCCCGGGGCCTGGAGCCAGGTCCACGGTCCACGGTCCACGGCCAGGTCGGGACTAGAGCCTTTTATTACGGATGACTATGAAGACGTTTCAGCCGTCCAACCATATGCAATTAAATCACCATCGCTCACTTCGAGCTAGACAGTACATATTTTGTGTATTTGTCAGATGCCTGTGTTTGTGGCTTTAAGTGGGAAAAGAAGCACACGATGGGTGTCTCCAATTAATTACCAGGAAAACAGAAACACGCCGAAGCGATGGGAACAGACGGAGAACGAGCCGCCTGTCTGCAGATAATTCGTTTGCATACAAAATGGTTTCATTATACTTCCGATATTACGGAACAATTTCTATAATAAACAACGTCTGACAATCCCACTTATAAGTGATAGTTTTCCCCAGTCTGTTATTTGTAAAACATTTAAGCATAAAATGGCCAACCACCAGATTTGAACACAAGCTGTTTGTCTTGGTGTTTCTGTTGGGCCGCGAGCGACGCATCCATATGTTACGCTCTAGGAGTCGTTCAGCAGCGGTGTGTTCTGTTTAATGTAGACCACTGAGTCAACCTTACATAAAACCACCACAATTCTATGTCATTTTCTGAAATGTGCCTTATAATTTTGCCAGTCCATCCAGGAATAATCTTTACCGTTTGATACAGACTTTAGTCCAACCCTTCCAACGTCTGGAAACTGGACAATAAGGCTACTAGAATAACCTTTTTCCCCCAGTGGATTTGCAACAAACTCAGTTTTAGCCAAGTACCGCAATTAACAATCAGTCAAAGAAATGCACCGAGCATTAGGTCTATTTTGATGTACATTGTCTTGTCCTCTTTGACCTTTTTGTCCATCGGCAGGCCAAACCACTGCTAAGCCAAAACACCCACACAGAGATGTTGAGATGTAAGTACGACAAACATTATGAATACAAAATGTATCATTGAACAATCTGAGACGACAGTGTGCCGGAACGCAAAGGGTTACAAAGAGTCAGCACGCTTTATTAGTTGTTATATTTCAATTGCCACACTCTACTGATGGTCATAATGACTTATCAGAATTTAATGGCAGGAGACACAGAATGAGGGCCATTCTTAACTGGCTAAATGATCAGTGATTTACATAGCACTAAAAATAGTTGTATAAGAGCACTTTAACACAAGAGCCATTTCCTCAGCCAAGACAGACATTTGGTGTCTGCTCTATCCATCAAAATAAGCATTAGTTTTACATTCTATATTCTAGTTCTGTCCTCAACCGTTCCCATGAGCTGTGGTTTATGGAATAATATACCGCTCTGCTTGTTTGACCAGGAACCCTGTAGGGCCTTCCAAGAACAGTGATTCATTCGTCTTTCATGAAAAGAATACATTTGTAATTAATAGTGTAAATGCTACTCTCGAGCAATGTCAATCTGTGTTCTTCTGTTTGTCTCTTTTCATATTCAATTGTTACGGCTTGGTGTTTAGCAGCAGTTAGTTGATATCTATGTTCTAGAATATTTTCATCAAATGTGTCCGCCTGTCCTGTGCTTCCCGACGGCTCTGTTGGACCAGACTGCACACCCTGACATCCAGACTGGAACGCAACGGAGAGGCCTTCAGCGAAGCCCGGGAACGTCTGGAGAACATAGTGGTGAGTCACCTTGATTGTGGGGCAGGGGATTGAGCTTCAGACAAATGGAAGGTATGTTAGGTATAAAGGTAAGGTACTTTATGTTTATCTCAGTGTGACGGATGTGGACAACACTGGACGCCGGGATTTTCACGGCAGACTTAACATTTCATTGCCCCTTTTTGAATGTCTCTCCACATTCCAAATTCCTCCATTATTGGTGCGTCCTCCTTTGTCTGGGGCCTGATGATGTCCTTTGTTGAAACAGGCAGCAGAGGGCAACACAGAGCTGAAGAGATTCCTCGGCATAAGCTCTGCTGATTGGAACACTGAACTGGCGAGAAACAGACAGTTAAGTAAGTACACAGTGCAGAGTGACTGCAGTGTGCGGGCAGCACGGACAATGACAAGTCAAGGTTATTTCATACCCATTGGATATTAATATATTTGTATTTAAGGAGCACGAGTGGAATGTTTGCCTGGTATACGTTATCAACCTGGACGTAGTTAACACGTCAAAATGTATATATTATTTATTTTTTATTATTAACACTGTTTGTTGTTGCCACTATTAGTTTCAATGTGTAGTTGTAATGTATCATGTATAATTTATGATGGCATTCCGTGCTCCCAGCTTCCACAGCAGAGTTGCAGTTGAATGAAAGCAGTTCCTGCCAAAGCCTCCCTACAGGTGATGTTGTGCTCATCCATCCATTCACAGTCGTCGCCAACTCAATCAAAACACACAGGCTGCCAGGCTGAGGCACATCACAGCAGCTCCTTAAGATCAGGAGCTTCTCACACGTATGACTTGACTTTCCCTTGAAGGTTTTCTTCTGTAGGATTCTGTGGGCCATTCGTAGCCCGGAGGAGAGCTGTCATAGGTCGTCTCATCCATTAGCTAGGAACTATGAAGGCTCCTGCTGTGAAGCTGACAGACTGCACCGGCCCAAGTGGAGTCGCCCCAAAGCACCACAATGTTTAGTCAACTCCCTCCTTCCACATGTGACTCACAGACATAACTAATAACTTGTTATTGGTGTGAGCGGGGGGACTCTTCAAAATGTTATTTTCTGTTGACAGACTGCATCTCTGTGCCGGAAGACACTGTGATCATAAGGCTGGCCGACATGCAGACAGGGCCGGTGTAATTTGATTTGCGCGCCCTCTGTTTCGTCTCGGCCTCTGAACGATATCACTTCAATGGAGACTTGTTTGACCGCTTCAGATAATCGCGGGCTCCGAGAAACACAACATTTTTCTTACGGTCGCACAAACGAGTCAATGATTTCCCAGGGATAGAATTAATTTGATTATTTTAGGCACATATAATGCCTCCAGCGAAGCCATTCTTGTGATCCACTCACATAATGGTGACTTGTGTGACACTGAATGGAGAACATTGTCTGCAGTCAGCCTTGTTTTCCGACGAGGTTGTTAGAAATTGTTTTAATTAGTTCTAGTGAGGCTGGCTGACATACGTGTTGCATTGTGAATCCCCAACCGCAGGAATGTCACATTTTTCATCACATGGTGCGGCCATGAAATGCATCCGTGGTGTGAAAGCCTCCTTACGACAACAGAGCACCCGAGGCCCTGAGAGGGGAGCAGGCCCTCTGAGACAGGCTGTGTTTTAACTAAACAAACTGTTACTCAGAGCCTCCTCAGAGCGCTCCGGCGCTGGTGAGCAGGAGCTGCAGACGGATGATGTTGTCACAGAGCACCACCTTACTGGGGACTATTCCACCCTACGACCTACTGCTCCCTGTTTCGTCCTGACGTTGGTCTGTTGGCCGTCATCGTCCTCGTGTGTGTGTGTGTGTGTGTGTGTGTGTGTGTGTGTGTGTGTGTGTGTGTGTGTGTGTGTGTGTGTGTGTGTGTGTTAAAACGCAGAATAGGCTTGAATATGCAAATATGGGGAAAATTAGTGCTGCGAGTAATGAGCAGACTTTTTTTTGCTGTT
>OMKI01057150.1:10835-37014 GCA_900302315.1 Phycis blennoides | reverse complement strand
CTGTTTTTTGGGGGGGGGGGGGGGGGGGGACCGGACCAAACATATCACATATTATTATTATTATTATTATTGTTTTTAGGTTTGCTCGCTTCCGACAGCAGCACAGAAAAGAGCAAACACCGAAGAAATTATCCGATTGATGATTCACACCTCAAACTGTTTCATCAATTGTTTGGATTATGCTAATGGTTTTCCTTAGTCAGTTCCAAAAAAACCCCAGGTGTGTAGTTCTCTGTCATCGCCATGGAGACCTGCTGCGTGATGCCTTTCCCGGTCATGGCGCTTCCCCCTTTAACGGAGTGGAAATCCATATTTACAGTCAGCATTGATACACGGTAACAGCGATGGATATACCAGTTGTCAAAGGTGGTCTCAGAAATGCCTCCGGCGTCTCCCAGCAAATATTTCTTTTTCCCCATAGGCTTTACTGGCATCTGGCAGAACGGGCCAATGAAGCGCCTCTGACAGGCAATTACTGTATTTAATATCTTTTGGCAGAGCAGCCGAGTCATTGTTCAGGTTTGGGCACAGTGGATTCCAGGCTGGATCCACTGTGACAGCCTCTTTATATCCAGCATCCAGCTTTTGTTATTTCCACTCCCCACCCGTCACCCACCACCCACCACCACCCGCTCATTACCATGAGCCCAGCGCACTATCATATTCCACATAAAATGAAGATGCATAAATCTTTTACGATCACCAGAGTCCTTTTGGTCTATTTTCCGGGGTCAAAAACAACAACCTTGTTGCAAGAGCGATGAATAAACCATGACTTGCTCTGAAGTCATTGCCTCCTAAATGGTGATTTAGATGCAGCCCTAATTATTTGTTGTGGTCAAAATGTATCTTTTGGCCCCTTCTCTTTGAGTTTATTCTGCAGCTGTTTATGTCACAGAATTGACAATCAGATGCCAAACAAGCAGCAGCAATCAACTCCAAGTGGCGTGCGTATGTGTGAGTGTGTATGTGTGTGTGTGTGTGTGTGTGTGTGTGTGTGTGTGTGTGTGTGTGTGTGTGTGTGTGTGTGTGTGTGTGTGTGTGTGCGTGTGCGTGTTTGGAGATTCTTCAACCACCCAGCACCGTAGGCCAAAACACATCCTGACGAAAACGGCAGCTTCAGGTTCGTGTTTGCTCTGTAATGAGGTTAAACCCAACTGAAATATGCAGTTTTGCCCTCAGTTAGTATAGTTTTAATGTGTGCAGATGTATTTCGGACCAAATTATGAAGCCTGGTATGTCATCTGGAGCAAGAGGATTTACATAAAATTCTCTTTTTAAAAATGTCTATTAATAATGAGGGGAGGGGTTGAGCGAGGGCTGCATTAACATGCTTTTAACGGGACCCCTGGAAAGTCCCCTCACACACACACACACACACACACACACACACACACACACACACACACACACGGACCCCTCATCTCGTTGACATCCCTCTCCCATAATGATGTGTCTCTTCTCTCCTCTTTCTGTGTTTTCCCTGATAGTTACAGGAAGTAAGTGGAGCTGCCAACTTTATTGTTCTGACAGGCTAACAGAACATTGACAGCTCTAATAATTGAATTCAAAACGTATCAGCCGAATCAATTTTCCTTTGAAAAAATAAAATATCTTTTAGCCATTTGGGAAAGTTATTTCTTCATTCACTGATCATTTCTGAAATCTAATAGAGAAGTGTATTACTGGATGTTATGTATTATATCAGATTTTACATCATATGTCTGTATACTCAAGTAAATGGAAAAGGGATATAAAAATCAATACATTATGTACCCCACCTTCCCTTTTTGTCTATTTTCTTTTCGACTAGTCTATAAATGTAAAGACCCACTAACATGTAGAGAGAGAGAAAGAGAGTTTGATGATCAAAGACAAGGTGTAAACACAAAGGCTCTCAAGAGCATAATGCCTTTCTTGTCTTTCTTTATATTTTTTCTCTAGTTTTGCTATAATGAATGGGTAATTGTATTTAATCCGCAATTAAAGGCATCTAACTACCTTACCTTTTGCTAAATGTGAATTTCAGCTTTGAGACAACAACAATATAAAGCAAATACCCATTAAACCTCCAGGATATATTTCAAACGAGGGTTGATAAATGTTCTGAATCAACCAAATTATTTGCGCTAAATGAATTTCAGATCTGAAGTGATTACCCTCTTAAGTTGCTGTTAGATTGCAGCTGTATGAGTTTTTGCAGAATAAATCATTCCTTAAGCTGCATGCAAAGTCCCTCCAACTTCCCTCCCTCATTGGCTGTCCTCTCTCCATCTGTCATTTGCTCAGAGGTAAGTATCAGCAGTTAGTTTTACTCTGCCAACCCCAGTGGCGGCCTCTCATGGAGTGGCCATTTGAAATGACCAGAAGGCCCAAAATCCCACTAGAGCATGCAATGTCCCTGTGGAACTGGTCATTCTCTAGACATGTCTGGGGTCCATCCATAGGTGGTGGTGAGGTCACACACACACAGATACACACACCTGGAGAAGCACCTGTCTGGTGGCTGGGCTGCTTCATCCAACAGAGCCCTCAGCGGCCAACACGGCTCTCAGACGTCTGAATACACACACCCAGCTGCCAACGTCTTCGTCCTTATGTTTCACGTGACATTGGTCACGTGAAATAAGGAGTGTGGCGGGGGGGCAAGAATGGATGTCACAGATGGATATACTATGGACACAATGTATCTATGTCAGCAGTATCGAGGCTAATAAGATTGACGTAATGATGACACTGCAAAAGTGAACATTGTCGCCTGTTTGTTTGGATTGATGTGGATAACTGTGTATCAAACTCTTTCTTATAGGCCATTGGTGGTATTTCATAATGCAGCATGTCTGAAAATATCAAACCCAGAAATACAACGCCCTGTTGACATTGTGAAAACCACAGGGCAACACAACAACTGCGAGTTAAACAGTTGTTTTAAAAAAATATCACAGCTAGTATTCTACCTATTAATGTTGATTCAGTGTTGACACATCTGTATGTCTGACCAACATAAGCACATTTATCAGTAAGGATATTGGCTGAGTGTCTGAGCTTTGAAACTGTGTCCTTAACAACCAACCTTCCACATCTCTTTGGGGAAAGATGCAACGGGGCATTGGTAATTATGGTTTTATGCATTACTATGTACGTTTCTACATTTACTATGTAAGATTCTTTAATCGTTTCAATATATTAAAGGTAATTGGCTATATTACTGCAATATTATGATAAGAATAGATTATATGGACAAAATCTGTCATACTTGCCTTTAGGAGTGCACTGTGCACTGAGCCTTTTTTATGTTAATAAGATGACATGATGATGATAAGTTATATCAATATCAATAGCCTATTTGTCTGGTAAAATACCCATACTTTACCAGACAATGTATAGCATAATCATACAATATTTGTCTTAAATGTGATGATGATGATGATGATGAGGATGATGATGATGATGATGATGATGATGATGTCAGCGATATTGCATTTTTGTTTTAAAGTTAAAGCTTCTGTAATAAAGTATTATCAACCCTTCACCAACCCAGCATGTGGTGTGGGTGTTTTAGAAAAATATGTTGGTTATTGACCCCCTTGCTACAGTGCAAATATATGTAAATATTATCATTTTGTAAGACTTTTTTTTTTTCATATTTGAAATGGCTGGTGCAAAAGTAAAGTTTCATTTAGCCACATCGGAAACATAAACGGCAGAGTAGATGGAGTGAACACTTGGACTTTCCCTGGCTTCCATCCCGCAAAGCTTCGCCTGCAGCGGTATCCACCCACACATTTCCTAAGCTGCCCAGTTCTCTCCCCTCTCAGTCTCATGCTCTCTCCATCTATTCATGCTCCTAGATGTCTGTATCTTCTCTCATCTTCTCTCTCCATTGGGTTTCCTTATACCCCCCTACCGCTGCGTGCTTCACATGCCGTCACGGCCGTAACGCCGGAGACAGAGCCCCCGTTCTGTCCAGCTGCGCTCACGGACGCTAACAAACTGTTTGGCTTTGATCTTGAACTTTCACAACAATGCATCATGTTGTCATTTTTTCCCAAATGCATTTCTGCCAAACCCTGACTAAACCACGCCCTGAGCACGGCGAGTGGAACATTGACTGGCTAGTTCAACCTGATGATCTGCACAAAATGACCTAATAAACAAATTCAGAGGGCCCTCAAAATGAACCTGGGCTATGTACTATTAAGCAGTTATGCGGCCAGCTATGCAGGAATCTCGAGCTGCTGTATATTTTGGTGTGTATGTTTGTTAAAATACACAATTACCATGTAAGAGAATTTTGCACAATTTATGAACCAGTTTCGCTTTATCGACACACGTTTGAGGATTAAGCATGGCCAATTAGTTTTGGTACGTACTTAATAAGCTATAATTGTGCCAGGGTTAGAAATCACTTTGACCACTGCCACTTATAGATTAATAGATACAATCTATTCTTCACCGGGGAGGCACGTTCAGAACTTTGGAAAATCAATGTGGAAATGTGGCTATAATTGTTTACATTTTCCACAGAGCTGCTGGGCTGTACACATGACATTACGTCTCAAATTACCTTAACTAGTTTATGTAGTCATCGAAAATGTCACAATTAACCCGAGTTAAAATCACCGTCATTTTCCCATACATTACAAAGTAAAACCAACATGAAAGACTCTAAAACTAGCCGATTGTATCTAGCTGTCCATACGTGGCAGCAGTCAACAAGCCAGTGGATTGTTCAAACCAGCCCACCGGAGGCTTCAGTCAGAGTTTGGTTTGGTCAGCAGCAGTGACGACCATGTCTTAATCTCCACCAGATGTCCTGTTCCACGGGACTCTGCCATTGGCGTAGTGGCTGGAAATTGCTAAACCGGCCTCAGTCAAGGCTGTCACTAGATCCAATTTGGCCACTTTTGGTTGGCCTTGGGTGGTCGCAAGTAAATGACATCCATAGCATGAATCGGTAAGGAAACACTAACATAAAAGCACTGGGACTGCACCAAACACAGGTTATAAAATGTATGTTTGTTTGTTTATGTCAATTAACACAAGCAGTAACCTGTGTTTCAGAGCTTGTACTGCTATCCTTCAGATTGTCTTTTTGCAGGTTTGCTAGACTTTAATGATCAAATGAAAACATGACCCGTTTCCCATCTTTGATCACCTGTGTTCAACTGTTGAACAACCTGGAGGTGGAAACTAAACACGGTGCTTGTTTGCAGAGATTCTGTTCAGAATCCAAATACCTGCTTGATTATTGATGCAGGCCTCTGAACAAATGTTTAAATTGATATGATTGTCTGTGATCAATCTTGAAATATGCATGAGCAATTCTGTCCCAACTTTACAATCCCCAAGATAATTGGCACACATTATTTGGCCTATCACATATTTGTATACAAGTATTATTAGACCTAAATGGCATGCAGCAGAAATAGTGATATTTGGCGTGGAGCTACACATGAAATGTGAAATAGCACATAGTCTTATTTCCTTCAAATGTGTAGGAAAAAAACAAAAAAAATGCCCCACAAGATCAGCAATGTTGCTGTTTTGTAACACTATAAATTCAAAAAACGAAAAATATTTCTTTCCTTTGAACACATTCTATTCATTTAACAAGAATGAGAGAGAGAATCCTACCTTCCCAAAGGGTCAGCGGTGGGTTTCTTTCTTTATTCTTTCGTACAAAAAACAGTTATTGTTATTGGCGGCACATTGTCAGTCTGAAGCACTTTCAGGCTGGTAATGAACATTAAAACAGCTACTAGGCCTGTTTCACATCGTGAAGCGATGGGCCACTGCCCATGGAGCTGCTGGTGTCCTGGGACCCAGAGGGAGGAGAGGTGAGGAGAAGGAAAACAGCACAATTATGATACCTATCTATGCCTTAGAAGGCAACGTGTGGCGTGCAGGAATGTGTGCAGTGCAGGTGTCAGAATCTGCACAATAATTATATTACGACAATTATAATGTCAACTATACCATAATAACATTATACGTTCACTTTGTTTTTCAAAACACTGGCCTTGGTACAATACATACAGTATATTCATGCAATTACTGTGAATGCAGATGCATCATTGTTGTATCGTGATGACCGCATGACACATGAATGCATTTTTCTATGTATGCATTATGTATGCATTTAGCTAAATAGACAACATGTATGTATTTAAGTTATTATGGCTTGGATTGTGACAACTGCAATATCTATAGGCCTGTAGATCCATGCATACAAATCTGAAAATCCATTTGGGCTGCTTTAGCAATGTACCCACCAAGGGGAATAATGAAATGCATCTTCTACTACTGCTGTGTCGATGCTCCCTATCCTGTCTCACAGTCACGTCCACCTTCATCCTTACTGTGTGGCACGCTGGTTGATTCAACATGACACCAATTCACACTGATATGCCCGGATTTCACACACAGACGCCCCACGTCTTTGCATAATAAATAATTGTGTAATTGATGTAAATATCCAAACAGGGAGATTTAAATAGTCCAAATGCTGGAGGGGGACAAAACTAAATGTAGGTCAAAGAACACATTTGCATTTATCCTTTTACATATGTATGCTGACGTTAGAAGGGAGGCCGAGTTTCACCAAGAGCAGTGAAGGGTAATCTTAAAAAGAGAGAGTGTGTGTGTGTGTGTGTGTGTGTGTGTGTGTGTGTTAAGAGAGCGGTTGCATCCAGAAATTGGTTGCGTACTAAAGACACATGGCGGTGGAAATTGAAAGCAGAAGCCAGAAAGTGCAATCAAAGCAGTGGGGACAACAAGGCATAGCGCATGGCTGGAGGTGGGCTGTGAGGCTGGAGGGATTCCCCTGAGTAAAAATACATAGGAAACAAGTTGAAACTGCTCACACATCAAACTCATCGACTCTGTTTTGACTATAGGTCGTCTTCAAGCACAGTACGCCTATACTGTATGACTGATGGACATTCACTGTGGCCTTTCCTTCTGTTTGTTGTTTACTGTGCTCATCCGGTAGATGTTGGGTAAAGGGCCATTCAGCAGACGCTTCTGTGCAAAGCGACTTACAATCAGTACATTTGTGGGGATCGACATGTGGAGGAGGGGGATCAAGGGGATGGAACCGCCGACCCTACGGTTGGTGGACGACCCGCTCTGTCCACCCGCTCTGCCCACTGAGCGACTGCCGCCCGTGTTCTGTGTTCTTTGCTTTTCATGTTTTTTTCCTTCCTTCCTTCCTTTCCTTTTTTCCGTTTTTATTTTCCGATGGGGTTGATATCAGCAATCAGTTAAAGTAATAATGCAGCTTAACACACGTTGACACTGTTATAAGATGTGTACTGGTGATGTACAATGCACCCCAGGCCCTATCTTCCTGATCAATATTTGCAATTTTTCACTGGCTGTCACGTCAGGCGTCCTCCCAGCTGCTCCAGGGTGCTGTTTTCCTGGGTTACCCAGAACGTCTCAACAGCACCCCGTCTCAGCAGCAGAAGGCCACATTCTGTTAATCATACATTTTAAAATGTAATAAATGAATCAAATTTATTATATTGATATGCATAACAGGCTTTATTTTTAATTGTGAAAGCTAGCGAGACATTTGGCAGGATTGTGAGATTTATTCTCCCTATGCGTATAGTCATCATAATACAATGTTAATGTAGTAACTACATTTTAAAAGGTATTTATGTTCATCATATCTTGTATAATCTAAGACATAATGGTATCACGGAAAATGATTAAGCTCCACCAATAGGAGGAGCCAGTGTGCCCGATTACCACCAATGAGAAGTCATTGGTGAAGTGAACGATACGTGGGGCAGGGCTAGTTGCAGAGTTCCTGATTCAGAATGCCCTCCATGTGAGTAGAGGAAGAGTGCAGGGCTTGGGACAGAGGTCCAAGGGAGGGGGTCTAGCTTTGAGGGATGACATTCAAATTGATTTGGAAAAATTTAACAATATACCTACGACATGCTGAAGTCATCATATCACCTGGTGCTGTTACTCTGTATGCCAATACATAACCCTGGTATAATACTTTTATATAATGTACCTTTCACATAAATAAAGAACATAATTACTCTTTGCATGAATATCTAACGATATTCATACTCCAATTTTCCAAAAACATTGTAATCTAATTTTCCTTATTCTTTGTACACAATAGATTTTTTTCAGTCTCAATATGTATGATATTGTTTAAATGTATGTATTTGGTAGAAAGCTGTAGTAAGGAATGCACCTGCTGCTGGGGGCTTTCCAGCTTCAAGAAATCCATGGCGAGTTCCACAAAGGCAGCGACATTCTGATGAAAAGCAGACGCTGCCATACACTGACAATACGCCCACCTGATTGATCCTATAGCAGGGGTTTAGGATAGAATATTACAACATTCGACATTCGCACTTCTGACTCTGTCTCTGTCTCCACCTTTAAATCATGCCTAAAAAACACATATTCCGAGTGGCATACTCAGTGTCAGTTTGTGACAGAATATGCCACTTGGAATATGTGTTTTTTTAGGTGTGATTTAAAGGTGGAGACAGAGACAGAGTCAGAAGTGTGAATGTCGAATGTTGTAATACTGTTACATGGTTTTTACTGTTTAATGTACTGTTGTTGTTTATACATGTCCTGTAAGGTGTCCTTGAGTGATTTGAAAGGCGCCTTTAGATAAAATGCATTATTATTATTGTTATTATTATTATTATTATTATTATTATTATAAGACAATGTTTTCTTGCTCTGCTTTTAGGTGCTCCGTGGACTGCCTTGGTTTAGTGTAATTTGTTGAAACTTCAGTACACCAAATTTAATTTAATTGTCTTCTTGTTTGTGCTTGTTTGGGAGTATATTCTGTATAATTAAGTATTGAGTATATTCCTCATGGTAGAACAAGTAATATTTTATTATAAGAACAGTGTGTTGAATAAGTTCTGATGACATCTGACCCATCTGAAGATTTTCTCCCACATTGTGCTGTGATACAATATGCCACACTGGCAAACCAATTTTGTTTGTGCCTTCTTGACAACGGGCGCATAATTAGAGAGCTAGTGACTCGACTGGGAGAGTTAGCCTGTCAACGCTAACTTTAGCTTAGCCAGTGGTGGATGTTTTTCTGCGGGGGATTTCGATCCTGTGCCTTCGCTTTCAGGGAAAACTAAAAGCACCAAAGGAAAATAATTCACATAGGTTGTACCCAATACTTTCAATGCTAAGTATTCAATGCTCAAAGTGTTTTAGGCTGTAATATTCCTTAAAGTAAAACTACATCCAGATCATATCATAATTGAATAATGAGTGGCAAATTGGTGTAAGGGGGTGATATAAATTGTGAGGTCAATTAAATTGCAAGCAATGAAGAAGAACAATGGCTGAGTAAGAACTGAGCATGAATAATGAGAATAAATAAAGTCAATTAATAATTAATCAGTTGAAAACAATCAGCCAGCCTGAACAAATAATTTGTAAATTACTTACATTAGTACTCAACCGGAAATCCGTTTTTAGTCTCTTTTTTTAATCAATTGTGCATAGAGATTTTGTATTAAGGTACAACAAACACATTGTAGTTATTATCATGATGTGACATGATGTGATCATGAAGTGATGTTTCTTGGCGAAAGCAGCAATAGAGATGTGTGTCTTTGTGATCACATGGCTTCAGTAGATATTGATTAGACCACCGTGTTGGTGGGTGTGTGCATGCGTACACATTATACTTGCACTGAATATACCCTCTTTGAATTGTGACAATTGTGTTACAATTGAATGCAATGCATTCAATTGTTATATATTACACTTACCGCAACACACCGCACAACCCAACATATTGATTGTGGACAACGCTGCAGACCAAGGCATACAGCCCAACTCTCTCATCTCATATCTGCCACATCTTTTTCAAAATCCCTGATTACAGCCAATACTTTGAGGCGTCTCGAGGTCGGACAAAAATTACACACTTCAATTTACTTCTGTGGCAAAAATCAATATGTCAAACCAACCGTGGGACAAACTGTGCGCACCGTGTGAGTATGTTTTCAATTTCCTAAGGCTGTACACACCTTTACCTGCAAGCCTCATCTGACCGAAAATCTCCTCCCTTCCTTCTTATCTTGAGAAGATAGTCGGTTTTCTTTTCTTTTTTTTAATTTATTGTCGGCTGTGTGGCAGCTCATTCCTAAGTAGTGGACACCGCTTACATTTCCTGCCAGTGAGTACAGCAACATTTGCCTTGCAGGAGATGAAGAGAGAGGCAAGACAGGCAGGGAGGGAGACACGCACTTCAGAAGCCTTCCCTTTGGGAGTTCACTCCTGCAGACGGGGTTGGCTGATTCCATGCCGGGGCCCAGGGACCATGTGAGAGAAGGAGGAAAGGAATGACATGTTTGAAAGACACCTGTGGAACGGGATACAGCCCTGACAAGTGGCTCGTAGAGTGACGGAGGAATTCCAGTTGGAGAGAGAGAGAAGGAGCTGGCAGAGATGTATTGGACATGGGAAAGTTGTTTGTGTGTGTTGGCGTTGTGTACATGCGCACCTGCGTGCTTGTGCGCTCACATGTTTGAATGTGTGTGCATGCATGTGCATGTGTGTGTCAGTGTTAGAGAGAAGATGAACTGTATTGAGCATTCACTGCATGAACACACACTTAAGTAGCCACTGAAACAGAGTTGCAACACTATGATCTCGCAGCCAAGTGATCGGTTCATGCAGCTCTCAATAGTTCAAAACAAATCTGTGCTTTCAACCTGTTTCAAACTATATATAATATATATATATATATATATATATACGTATATAAACACATAATGCGCTTTCATTGCTGTTGTGTTCTATAATTTATATGCCGCCTACTTTATTATTATTTATATTTATGTATAATATATGACTTATTTTTACTTCATTTATATCACTAGGTGGCAATATCATAAAGCTGAGTTGGATGTGGCTATGATGGGTAAATGTAACCTATTTGTTTACAGTATATATGCTTTCAGGTTTTTTTCTCATCTGTGGTCATTATTTCTCACATCCTTATTTTATGTTATGTTGACAAAATATCACATCAACATGCAGAAAAAGTGAATATGGAAAGAGCAACAGCTCAAGATATGATCAGAATAGGATGCACACACTAGATCAGATATCAACACCATAGTCAGTAGTGAATTCATATTTATACTAGTGTTTATATCTGATCTATAGTGTGTACATCTCATTCTTTTCATACCTCAAGCCGTGACTTTGCATTTCCTAGCCTTTTCATTTCATTTGTCCATACAAACATAGTATTATTTACACTGTATATATCTTAGCACATTCATACTTACCCTTACTATTTATTGTATTTATATATGCATATATGATACATATGTACATTACACTGCACTGCACTTCACTGCTTCTTTTGCAATTCTGGTTAGAAGCAAAACTGCATTTCATTGCCTCAGCATTTCAAGTTAGTAGTAACCTACAACAATAAAGTTGAATCAAATCTAATGTAAATATCATCAATCAATGCCAACAACTGCTCAATTTAAGGCAATAAGTTTGGTCAATAGTACAGAAGATAGTGCAATTGCAATTGCATTCAACACAACATTGTATTTACATTGTATTAACATTGTAAGTCCAGAGAGAGGGTAAAGGACCAATCTGTCCCACCCACTGTCTTTCACTCCAGTTGCTGGTAGAGCCAGATACGATAAGATAAATATACTTTAGTTGTAATGCATTCATTGTGTCTACACTTGAGATAAATATTTATAGTAAAAAAAAAGTAAAGAAAACAACATCTACCAATATATATGTGTCTGTGATAAAAGAAAACTATAAATATTTATAAATAATATTTATAAATATTTATAGTATATTTATATTAAGTTAAGTATATTTATTAAATATACTTTGTTTAGAGATACTAAGAGATACTTTGTTTAAAGATACTAAGTATTCAACAAAAGTATGTCTGGTAACTCTCAGAAAGCAGTAGCAATATGGATCCAAGCATTGCATTGCTGCTTGCCTGCTGCTCACAAACCTCAGAGTGGACACACACACACATCATTAAGGTGGTTGAAATATAAAATGTCCAAAATTGTTCTCCTGCACATCATTATCAAACAAAACAGAGAGACTGCAGGTTATGAAGTGGGTCATGCTCTCTACAACAGCACACATCTTGTATCTCTCCTCCATGACAAACATTTCCACTCCACAGCATGCAGATATCCTGCTCCAAGAATTGTCATTGGCGCTTCAGGATTTGGAGTTTGACTTACCACCCCAGTTTCCAAATTATTCCGTTTCCAAATTACTCTGAGTAGTGTATTTTATTGCTAGATTCACCTCTATATAGATAGTATTTATCATCCCTCTGGATTTATTTATCCCTCTGGAGCTTGGCACCTAAGAATTTCTCTGTACAATATCCAGTGGTCGTTTGTGTATGTGACAATCAAATCCAGATGTCAATATTTCAATATTTTAGAGGGCTTAAAGCTCACCCACCACAGTTTCAGAAATTTCTGTGGGGAACTTGGTATTTTTTGTATAAACAGTTTGCTTGCTAATTAATGTTACATAACAGCTAACTTTTAAAGATCAATGGGCCTCATTCACAAACCGTTCTTAAGAACAAATTTGTTCTTAAGTCCTACTTACGAAGATTTTACGAAGATTGTGGCATTCATACATTTTTTTCTTATCCAGGATTTTTCTTAGGTAAGAACAAATCCTACGAACACTCAGGAGTACTCTTAAGCACGTTTTAGTGCCGACATGTTGGCATGGTTGTGTTGTCTTCTTTTGTTCAATAAAATACATTACAGTAACATTTCTGTCATATTTCCATATATCCAACTTATATCCCAGTATTTATTCATTCATTTCATTTTTTTTTTCATTTTTCATTTTAATTAAATTAAATGTGCCAACGCTTTAACATGAATCATGAATCATGCATCATGAAACATGAAGCGTCTCCGCCATCCGTTCCTGATTGTGTCGTAGGTAGCTACTGGTAGCTAGTAGGTAGCTACTGCATGAGGCAGTAGCCTACGAGAGAGAGGCACGGACCCGAGTTCGTGTGGATGTGCTGCTGCAGGAGGGCTCTGTCCGTTCTGGTTCTGTTGCAAGTTGGCTCTGCGGGACTTCATCTGTGATCAAAAATAAATAAATAAATAAATGAATAAATAAATAAATGAAATCAAGCCAAGCTTGCAACCCCTTACACACTATGGTAGGGGGTGACAGCGTTGCATCGGGGCCCAGGTCTGTGTCCAAAGACTCAGTTGATGGTACTCCTAAAAACTAAGGTGGGAAAATGTAATCATCAATAAGTTACATTATAGTGATTTAGATTTTTCCCATATAGCCTACCCAAGAGTGCCGTCTCCCCGATGATGGCCCCGACGCGCTGGTCCAACTCAGACATGGGTGTCGTGTCTGCTGTCCCTCCTCCAGTCCGTTGCATCTCCCGACGGAATTTTGTTTCGCATTTACGGTCGAACCATTTCTTTTTTACCTCCTCTATTGTGCGTCCCTCTCCCGACACTGCATCCACTGCACGCGTAACTGCCTCCCAGGCCTCCTTTTTGTTTGTGTTAGTGCAACCTGCACTAAGGCTGCTAAATATAATTTTCTTCCTCCGAGTGATCTCCTGCAGCAGAATTTCTAATTCTGAACTGCTAAAGTTAGCTAAAGTTTTTTCTTTTTACTTGTGCTCCAACGGATTTACTCTTTGCTTTAGGCATTCTGTTGCTGTTTCCTCTGTGTGGCGTCTACATACGGCCCTGCAGTCCCTTTTATGGGCCCTTTTATGGGCATTACTGGGCGGTTACCTATGCTAATCCTATGTTAATTAGACTCACCGGGCACGCGCGCTCAATTTACGAGGAGATAGCATTCATCAATCTAAGAACACAGCTGCGAACAATTCAGCGGTTTAAGAACACGTTGATGAATCTGACATAGGGTCTTCTTAGAAATCTTCTTAAGAAGGACTTAAGAAAGAATCTATGAAGATTCTTAAGAAGATATTGGTGAATGAGGCCTTTTAGCTGTGCAGCATTTAGATGCTCCAATCGAGAAAAGAGATCTGAATGTATGCTGACAAAACTAAATGGTTGATCCAAGTCAGCAGCAGCAACCTGACCATACAAGAAATGACATGAACAGAAAACTGTGTGTGGGAAGGAATGTTTATATACTCCACATTTGGATAGTTCATTTGTGGATCAAGGATCAAGGTGTTTTACTGAAATACGTATACGACAATTATGGGGTAAAGTCTGCAATGTGTGTAAACTATTTCTGTTGGCACATTTTGAGGGAGAACAATTCACAAGAACAAAAAAAATAAGATAGTTGGCTGATGCTGTACCAACCATATTTTTGCATGGCCTTGAGCCCAAGAGGACTCACTGTGAGAACCACCCCAAAACCTTCAGTATATGTTCATGCAGTGGCCACACATTTATTGAAATAATAAACTTTGGTATGAATAATGGGAAGTCATAATTTGTATAATATTGCTAATATCAATGACTAGCCTACTGTAACAATGCCATGTCATCATTTCAGCTAATGAGGAAGTGAGGGAAGTGAGAGAAGGGAAAGTGAGGGAAAAGAGGCCATGGGAGGTGGAGACTATGAGGAGATTGAGAGTCAATGAGTGAGAAGAGCATACCAGGAGCCAACGAGCCAGGAATCACTGTGCAGTGTCGAAGTGCGATGACAGCCAGTAAGAAATGAGGAAGGAGTTACAAAAACAAATAGATCAGATGAGAAGGTGATGAAAAGGCAGCTCTAAAACGACAGCAAATGACAGCGGTCGAATAAAAAGAAAAAAGCTGCAATTTTTTTCTAAAGATCAGATAAAATTGATCAATATGAAGAATAAGAGGGGCATGATATGGGGAAATGACATCCTTACAAAGGCCATAAGCCTGCATCCGGAAATTGAGATTCCTCTCCCTGACATCAGAACCCTGCAAAGAGACTGCAGCATATAAAGATGGAACCAGGAGTATTAGGGGAGGTGTTTGACATGCTGAAACTAAAAGCAGATGGCATGTCAGATGGCGTGTGTGCTGACTCTGGATGAGATAGCAATAACACCAAGCGTGGAGCTGCACCTGGAAACAGGAAAGCCTTATCTGGATGTGGTGTTACCCGGCCACACAGGAGAGGCAACTCCTGAGTTTCACCAGGCACTGATATCAATATCAGTTTGGCAGATTCTTGTAACAGTGAAACCAGGAAGCTCTCAGGAGGCTGATAACAGCCTTTGGGCAGACTTCCTGAACCCAAGGAGACTTATACCCTTGTCGAATTAACATTGAACGGGTTATGTTGCGGTTTGCACACCAAATTTTGAACAGTTTGGAGCATTTCCACCAAAAATAAATTGGTTCACAAACCTGAAAAGTTGGTTCCTTAGCTGGCAACGTGGTGCTTCCTGGATCAGACCTTGGTCCAACACTGGAAGATCCCTTATCGGCAGTTGGGTGAACCGATATCTGGGACCGCCCTGGATGGAAAACCTCTGGGGTCACAAAGCTTACTGTTCTCCTCAATCTTACTGTAGAAGCTACTCACTCAGAGACTATTCAGTTCGCCCTGGTCCACTCTCCTGAATTTCCTCTCGTGCTGGGTCACCCCTGGCTCATGCTGCACAACCCTCACATAGACAGAACCTCTGGGATCATTCGGGCCCACGGTTCAAGGTACAATAGTAGCTGTCTCACTAATCCCTCAGAGCAACATATTGCGAAACCTCCACCAGATATCCCTGCGAAATGGGATCTCTCCCTAGTACCCTCTGAGTATGCTGATCTGAGTCCAGCATCTAGTAAGATTTGGGCAAATAAACTTCCCCTCATCAGTCCTACTGCTGTGCCATTTACCTTCTGTCCAACGCCAGACTCAGTTTCATACAACCTTCTAACTCATCTGCCGGGGCAGATTTCTTCTTTGTGGGCAAGAACGACGGTGGACTCAGATCATGCATCGACTACCGTGGGTTAAACCAGGTGACCGGTTCTTGCCTGGTTATTAAGAACTGGTATCTTCTGTCCTTAATGTCCACTGCCTTCGAGTTGTTACAGGAGGCAACAGTTTTTTCCAAACTCGACCTACACAATGCCTACATCCTGGTCAGAATCTGGGAAGGGGACAAGTGGAAGACTGAATTCAACACCCCCAGCGGACTCTATGAATACCTGGCCATGCCCTTTAATCTTACCGAGTAGCCCCAGTAGTATTCCAAGCATTTGTTCATGATGCACTCAAGAACATGTTGAACCAATTCGTCTTTGTGTATCTGGATGAGATCCTGATGTGTGTAGATCCCTCTCCGAGCACGTTCAGCATGTGAGGAGTGTTGAAGTGTTGCAATGCTGACTGAAAAACAATCTCTTTGTAAAACCAGATAAATGTGAATTTCATGTCTCCACGTTGGCATGTTAGGGGACATTGTCTCACAAGGAAACATCCAGATATATCCTCTCAAGGTCCTGGTAGTCCAGGGCTGGCTGTAACCATCATTAGTGGGGTTTGCAAACTTCTATCGGCATTTCATCAGAAACGTCAGCTCCCTGATAGCCCCACATACTGCCCTGACTAAAGGGTCGTCCACAAAGTTCTTCTGGTCTCCTGTGCCAGAGAGAGCCTTGCAAGAGCTAAAGCAGCCGTTCCCCTCGGCGCCCATCCTGAAGCACCCAAAGCCTAGCTGGGTCCCCTCCCGTAACATCCTGGACAAAGACATCATCAAGGAATTCCATCAAAGTCACCCAGAGGACCCTGAAGGGACGTCCGGAGCCATCGATAGGAGGGGGCTTCCTGTTACAGTTTAGGTTCTGTCTTGTCATTATGGGGCACTGTTCAGTAGTCATAATCATTTTCAGTTAAGTAAATGCACCTGTGCTTATTGACTCATTTGTTTCACCTGTGTTCTGTGTATTTATGCTTACAGTTTTGCTTTGTTTGCCACTGAGTCTTCACCATGTATATGCTACTGGTTTGCCATGAGTTCACCTTTCTCTTTTTGGCGTGATAGTATGGTGGTAAGGTTTGTGCATATTATTTCTGGATCTTCTTCTGAACTCCCTTCTGAATTATTAATTCAGTTTGTTTTCTTTGGTAGAAAATCTCAGTCCCAACATTACATTTGTGTATATGCCGTCAGCCTTTAACCTACACAACATAACGTTTACTTATTGGCACCAGACAGGCACCAGTGCTGCGTCAATAAACTCCAGTAACACATATAATAATGTAAAGACACATACTTAATTAATTAATTTGCATTATTTTGTGACTTCATTCATACTTTCATAATATGTTTTGTATACATTTCTTCTTACAATGCCCAGCTTTAATCTATGTCTTTGTTTTATTTAGCAGACTCAATGTGGAGCCATTTCCAGTCCAGTGACACTTTTGTATCAATATATGACTATTAATAACATATTCTGGGCATTTGGTTTATTTTCTATTAGCATCTTATTTAATATAAGATTAACCAAACACTAATCTTATGGCCTTAAATATGCATTAAATATAGAAAATATATATTATTTTTTCTTACTGGTTAACAGCTTTAGGTGATTACTTGTCATTATATAGCAAATAAGACACATTCAATACAGAACTGCTGTAACCTATATTTTTCGCCAGAGTGCCAAAAGAGATGATGCTGTCTCTTAGGTACATTTGTATTTGGTTGCTCTATCAAGTCAATATTTTATGTCTTGACATACAGTTTAAAGTGTAAAGGCTCTATCTTAAATATTCATGTGATGTGTGAAGAAACATACAGTGACAGCTGTGCAGAACTGATGGCTAGTGGTTATGTAGCAATCACAGTCAAATAAAAACATCCACTAGGAAGATCAGCAAGGTTATTCCCCATGATGTGTAATGGACAATCAGCCATTTCTGCCGTGACTTGTCTGCTTTGATTTACTGCTTCATGTAAGAAGATAAAAAAATATATTTGTTTGAGAGGATATTCATTATTTTGTTAATATATGAATGCAGATACATTGTAAACAACACACACACCTGAATAATGCCTTGGTTTGTGGACTGCAAATCAAATTTTGTTACTTTCCTTGCTGATCAATAGGGATGATTAAAAAAAAATATTCACAGGAGGATTTCCCATTTATAATATACATAAATAGGAGACGCATAAATAGGAGCTGAGTCTAGATCCTTTCTTTTTTAATATTACAACATATAATTACATGCATTTATCAGAAAACTCTTACTGTTTCTGCTCGGCTACTACAATCAGCATGACAGAGTAGTGTGCAAAGCATACTTTCAATGCTGAGGTCCACAAAGCAGAGCATATAATCACGTGATTTCTTTTTTGCAACGACTACTTAATAGGGTTATGACCAAATTTAGCACACAAGCTCTATAGCAAATTTAGTGAATCTGATATTTTACTGCTCAAATATTTAAAAATACAGCATTATAGCATTACGTAAAAAATTGAAACCTCATTTCACGTTTTGGTTAACAATAACATCAGCCGTAAAAGATTCAAAATTCAACCCCATTGCATAATGGGTAACATAACAGTCATTACATTTAAAAAAAATAAGTTATGCCTATTATGCATTATATTTATAATCCCCATCAAACCTTTGCGTCCCATAATTATTGCTACTTCCATTTCACTGATCAAGTGTGTTAAGACCACTGCTCTGCATGTTCCCCATGTTGAGCAGCAGTTTGGAGCCTGATGTATAGTGGCTTTGTAGGAATATTCACCTTCTGTGCCTTTCAATCAACAGACCGTCTCCGTGTTTCTACTCCACACTTTTCTAACTTGCCTACAATGTAGTATATATTTCTATTATCAATGTAGATTTTCCTGGTATTACTTATTATCTAATAATAATAATAATTACTTGCATTTATAGCGCCTTTCAAGGAACCCAATAATGCTTCTCATAGAGCAGCATTAAGTAAGACCATAGGCCTTGTGGAAGGCAGGTTTCCAGGTGCTTTTTGAAGGTGCCAATGGAAGCGGCATTGCATATATCAGCCGGGAAAGAGTTCCAGAGAGTAGGGGCTGCCACACTGAAAGCTCTGTCGCCGAAGGCAGATTCCAGGACGGAGTATAGAGGAGGAGGAGGTCTAGCAGGTACTGATGAGCAAGGGCATGGAGGGATTTATAGGTGAGGAGTAGGATCTTGTAGGAGATGCGGGACTTGACCAGAAGCCAGTGAAGGTCGATGAGGGAGAGGGTGAGGGCCAGGGCTTGGTGTGGGTGAGAACCCTGGCAGCTGAATTCTGTACATACTGTAGCCACTCCAGGGCTTTGCCGGGTACACCAGACAGGACTCCATTGCAATAATCTAGCCGGGAGGTGATGAAGGCGTGGATGAGGGTCTCTGCGACGGAATCAGAGAGTGGTGGTCAGAGCCTGGATATGTTTTTGAGGTGGTAGAAGGCAGATTTGGTGAGGGATTTGACGTGTGACTGGAATGAGAATGAGGAGTCCAAGATAACACCCAGGTTGTGGACTTCTGGGGATGGGCGGATGGAGCAGCCATTGATGTCCAGGAGAAGATCTCCAACCTTCTTGAGCAGCACCTTGGAAGCCACAACCATGAGCTCTGTTTTGCTGTTGAGTTTGAGTAGATTGGATGACATCCAGGTTTTTATGTCATGCAGACAGTTGACAAAGGACAGTGGGGGGAGCTGAGTGGATGGTTTGGTGCTGATATAAGGGGGAGCATGTAGATGGTTAAAAGGAGGGGCCCAAGCACAGAGCCTTGGGGTACGCCTTGGTTGACTGGGGCCGAGGTGGAATTGGAGTCTCTGATGCTGACAGAGCATCTTAAGATAAGACTGGAACCAGAAGAGAGCTGCACTAGTGAGGCCTAGATATTCAGATAAGCTGTTGAGGAGAATGGATTGAGAAAGTGTCGAAGGCTGCAGAGTGGTCCAGGAGGATGAGCCATTTTGAAGCTGGAGGGTACCATGCCAGATTCCAGGCAGGAGTTGATGATGTCCACCATGATGGGACACAGGGTACGTAGGCATGCCTTGACCAAGGTGGTGGGCATGGGGTCCAGAGAACAGACCATGGAGACCATGGCTTTAGTGACCAGCTTAGCAACTAGAAGGTGCAGGCTCCAGGAGCTGCTGGTGAATAGACTCTATTTTGTTCTAGAAGAAGTCCAGGAACCTGGAGCAGAGGTCAGGGTCTCCAAAAAAAGTCTGTAAAGGTTTCAAATCAACACCGTAGATAGACTAGCCGACTAAAAACCCCATCTGAAAGCTTTTTTGAGTTTTCTTCGACTATCTTGGTAACGAAAGAGGAAACAAGGACATACTCCGCCCCTTGCTGTCTTGTGGTTTTTGGCCCATGCTTTTGTGCCGTCTCCCCCCAGAGGTTCTGCTACGATACAGTCGTACTGCTAGGTCTGAGCTTCCACAATATATCAATTTTCACTTCTATTTCGATTTAAGACTAATGGAGTTAAGTTGCCTATTTCATTGATGATTGAGTCTTCTGGCCTTTAAGCGTTGGTGAATACTTAACTTTTAACTGTACATACACAATATGTTTTTGAAACATACAAATATCAATGGAAGTAAGTTTTAACACCTGATCAGATGAGGTTACACAACTACTTTCATGTTTAATGGCCTTTCATTATTCTCATCACAAATGATTGCCATGGCTAGCACAACAAAGTTATTGAGTGACATTTCTGTGATGTGTCCTGGGATCAGGTATTAGGAGTACTAAGGGTAGGATAGAGTGGGAGTCTGAGAGGGTGTTGAGGAGGGGGAGGGAGAAGACTGCAAAGCTAACAAGCTAGCCAGGATGCGAGTCTGCAGAGTTCCCCTCCCCCAACCCACCATCTTTCCCATATCTGAATGTTAAGTACAAATCCAAATAATTCAACAGGGGCCGAGATATGCAGGGTGGCCCTTTGAGGCCAGTCTTGCTACTGGAGCTCTGTGTTTGCTGTGTAGTGAGGGGGGCAAACTTTCAGAAGTTATTATTTCAAACAGAATTGTCATTTGATGTCCCAAGAGCCGAGAAAGGTCAGTTTGTCTATACATAGACATTGCTCCTCACTGTCTCCTCCCCAGTGCTTTGAAAGAAAAAGATGTTGAGAAAACAATAACACAAGTTCAAGAAGAGAAGCAGTAAAGGTAATTACAACGCTGTGTTGCTGCTTTGACGACTCGATGCGGTCAACTCATTTATGCCACTTTAGTCGCAGACGTTGACTGCCATCAAGGCAAACAAATAGATTTTGCAACACTTTTGCCTTATTGCTATGAAAAAAATAAAAATATAGACCCCAATATCCAGATAATATCCCCATAGGGTTGTCATGGTGTTTACCAAAGTATTTTAAAGATGCTGTCGCACCTATAACGACTTAGTGCTTGAGACATTCCTTCTGAAAGCAATGGAAACGAGAGCTTGAAAACACTTTGAAACAGGTCATTCTTTTTGCCAAAATCGAACACAAGGATGCACATTTCAAAAAACAAAGGCACTTTTAAGTTTGTAGATTGTTTGCCAACAAAAACAAAATAACTTAAAAATAAGCAAAGATAAGCAGATGACATGATAGATACAGAGGTTACTTTTTTCACTATTTTTTAAACAACACAATGTCTACATGCAAGTTTAAGGTAAAATGTATATTCTTCTCGCAAGGACATGCATTATTCACCTTTCTCTCATTAGAAGTACATCTAATGATATGGCTTGCTACCTAGCACCTCTCATTTTCATCTCTTTTGCTGTAATAATCAAATATATAAATAATTGGTCAAACCTCCTTCACTTGCATCGCTATTCGGAGATCATTCCGTAGATCAGGCAACACACTGCATAAAATAAAGATTCCAATGAATGATTTTCCAGGGATTTTAATTACACTCTCCCATGATATGGACCACCTGTCGTATTATTCAAAAGCCTCTGGGCCTTTTCACAGTATCCATTCCGCTCCATTATTCTATATCGTACCACACCAATCAGTAGATCTTTTTCTCCCCTTTTTTTGTCCACCCATTATAATTGGCTCCTTGTCGACAAGAGACCCTTTTCACAGAGGCGTCGGAGGACAAACACAGGTGTTGCTCATAACACTAATTATGGGTCTGCTTCTTTTACGTACCAGGAAGACCAGGAGACTAACCGGGTGCACAGAGGTGTCCCCCGTACCTGTGCAAGGTGTTACTTCAAAAACTGATTCTACATATGACATCATGAACTATATAGCTAGTGGAATGGGCACTAGATTAGGAGTAAGAAGTGAGGCAGCTGGGATGTGAATGCAACACTGCAGGTGAAGGCAGAGGAGGCAGCATCAGACAGCCAGGCGAGCAGATGTTTCAGAGGACATGGATGATGCTGTGACAGACAGCTGAGCCATGAATGGGTGCGCGCTCACTAACTGATCAATCTCCACATCACAGCCACATACTTGCTTTTTATGGTGCGCTCATCATTACAGATCTGTGTTTTGCATTAGGTGTCTTTTGTTAGTTTTTTTCTCACCCAGGTCCATATGTTTCCTACTTCACATATTATCAAGGAGGATGAACTAATTCTGCATCGTTGAACAAAAAGAAGTGTGAAGTGAGACAAAGGGGGCTATCCTAACGTGTTAAAATATGTTCTCACAGCCCGTGTTAACACTAAAGCACTTAACTTAACACTACAGTCTCCTCAATGTGGTGTGCAGGAAGGGCTCAGGGCCGTCCCACATGGACACTGCATCATATTGTCTCTGCGTGGCCACAGGCCGTGTTCTCTGGACCACAGCGGGCTGTTGGATGTAAAACTGCAGTTGATGGTTACTTTTTCTGGAGGAAAAGTTATCGTTGTTGTAAACATGGCTGATGCAGAGCTGCTGCTCATGATGCAGAGGAAGATTTCCTTTGTTTGCTGTGACACTTTGTGTGGCCCCTTGGGGGAGGGGTCCTCAACGTGTTCGTACAGGGGGACAAGATCGCCCCTCCAATGTGTCCACCTTGAAGAAACAAGAAACAACAGGAGTGCAGGAAGCAGAAGCAGTGATTTCATCTGAACCCCTCCAATTGCATTTGCTCACTCTCCGGGAAGACTTTCAACATTGCAGAGGTGTGTGACACCTGACAAATCGCCATATGAACCGTCCACAAGTTTTGGTTTGTGCCGACTATAGATTAGGTTTAACAGTATGAGGATGCCAAACTATCTCAACACCCACCATCACCACCACACACACAGAAACAAGGTGTTCATTTAGCGTGCCTTTTGTGTGAAAATGAGCATTGCAGATACAATATGTGTGAAGTCTGAATGCACTGCAGGTTAACTCCAGCAGATGTGGCAGTGTGGTGTACCTGGAATCCAAACTGTCACACGTATTCAACTGTATTTATCTCACCATCATGACAGAGCATTCTTTTGCCATGTCGTTGTTTAGTTATTTTTTTTCTTTCATCAAGATGACATTCTCATCTTGTACTTTCCCTGCCCGGAATTGTATGAAATGTACGAAAATGTACAAAGTCAACAAGGTGTTCAACTTAGTTGGATGCCTAATAAAGAAAGGGAGCCCGGCTTCGCTGAACATGCAGTTGCTTGATGGATTTTGGGTACAAACTACCTATGGATGTTCATGCATTCTACAGCGTTTTATTTTACAATCCCACAATCAGCTTTTTCATGGAGAGACTTCATGCTTGTTCCCATATTAATAGAGAAATGTACGAAGATGAAATCTGTGTGCAATTCAACAGACCACAACAGACACACGTATTTAGTCAGCCGAAGCCATTAGTGGGGGACTACAGGGAGTACATTAAGAGTGATGCCTGGAGAACATCAGGGAGTCAGGCTCTATAAGTCCTCCAGCAAACAAACAAACACTTTAGACTGTGTACCTGGTTAGAGAGTATTTCTGGTCTATTGTATTCCTGAGCTGGTTCAGTTCATTTCTTCCACAGTTCAGAACTATGGGGAAATGGCAATTGCATGGTGTTTTATGACAAGAAATGTGAGCTGAAAAAATGCATTCACATGCACACATTTCTTTAGTTCTGTATGTCGTCATAAAATGATATGGTTTGAGGTTCATGAGGGAAAAATGACAATTCATATTTTCGATTTTGACTTGACTTGTAAATAATGATTATATAGTCCTCTTGATGAGGTACAGAGTGAGGTACGTACACAATCATGCACACACACACCCACTCACAGTATGTGGAATGAACCAGGAGGAATAGATAGTAGTCAGAAATATAATTTTTCTGATGGATTACTGGTTGTACGGTGATAACCCCCAAAGCAAAGACAATGATGCAACAAGTAGAAACTAACCGGAAGCAAAAGAAGCCAGCGAACATATCAAGCAACCATTCGTTACATTTCAATTGACACTATCTTTTTTTTATTATTATTTCTGCAGCAGGAGCAGCAATCGTGAATAAATCCCAATGAAAACCCTTTACTATCATTGCCTCTTTCGGTTTTGTGATCCTATGACCTGTCTTTTTCATTTCTATTCAGATGATCATTACTCAAGGTCACTGCTTTGGCGGAAGGTGCTTGTGGACTTTGATGTGACTTATCAGCAGTGAAACAGGGTATGTCTTTGTGCAAGCATGCCGACTCAACCCAACACTCTCCATGACTGAACAGCACAACAAGAGCAGTGTTACAAATGTATGAATATATTGTCCAGCATTTGTCCAGTTACCTAAATGAAAAAAACCTGTTCATAAATGTGAAGCACTTCCCGTAAAGCATATGTGTATGGTACTGGCCTACAAAGCTATTAATGGAACTGCCCCTACCTACCTCCAAGTACTGGTGAAACCCCACGCCCCTACCTACCTCCAAGTACTGGTGAAACCCCACGCCCCTACCTACCTCCAAGTACTGGTGAAACCCTACGCCCCTACCTACCTCCAAGTACTGGTGAAACCCCACGCCCCTACCTACCTCCAAGCACTGGTGAAACCCCACGCCCCTACCTACCTCCAAGTACTGGTGAAACCCTACGCCCCTACCTACCTCCAAGTACTGGTGAAACCCTACGCCCCTACCTACCTCCAAGCACTGGTGAAACCCCACGCCCCTACCTACCTCCAAGCACTGGTGAAACCCCACGCCCCTACCTACCTCCAAGTACTGGTGAAACCCTACGCCCCTACCTACCTCCAAGTACTGGTGAAACCCTACGCCCCTACCTACCTCCAAGCACTGGTGAAACCCCACGCCCCTGCTCGAGCACTCCGCTGAACTACCTCAGCTGGTCGACTGGTATCTCCATCACTAAAAGGAGGAAAAGGTTGGACGGCGAAATCACAACTCTTGTCTGTTCTGGCACCGCAGTGGTGGAACGAGCTCCCAACCAATGTCAGGACTGCGGGGTCACTCCCCATCTTCCGGAAGAGAGTCAAGACTCACTTGTTCAGAGTTCACCTGAACCCTGCATAACATCCATCCTCTACCTACCTAAAAAAAAAAACTGATGCACTTGTATGTATGTTGTATGTCTTGGCACTTTATAATTTTCCATTTTACTAATTGAAAATGGTAAAATGGAAAATGGTATGTAGTAGCTGATGCTCTTATTACAGTCAGTATTATTTGGGAGATTTGATATAGGCCTTCCTTCTATGTTTGTTTTCTACATTAGACCCCAGAGATACAGTACAAGTATGTGGGTAAACTATGGATGTCTTCTGATTGGAATGAAGAGCCTTCTGTACCTGGGGCCACCACTGATCATTCGCAGTGTGTGGGCATTATAGGATCAGCTTGGTGCAGAACCTCCTCCATGAACACACACACACACACACACACACACACACACACACACACACACACACTCTCACTCTCAGGCCTAAACATATAACATAATATGCACACTCATTTGCATTGTATATCAAAACGGCTTGGTATGTTATAACGGAGTGTGTGTGTGTGTGTGTGTGTGTGTGTGTGTGTGTGTGTGTGTGTGTGTGTGTGTGTGTGTGTGTCTGTCTGTGTGTCTCCCCATGCACCACCTGGGTTCTCATCCACATAGCCGAGTGATGGCCCCCCAGTGTCCATGTGCCTCGCCCCCGCCCCCCCCCAAACACCTCCTCCTCCTCCTCCTCCTATAGGGGCACTCTGCCCCGCAAATCTCAGAGT
>OMKI01057146.1:6330-22566 GCA_900302315.1 Phycis blennoides | reverse complement strand
AATGACGAGCTCCACTTCAATGGATCAGCCCCTCCTCAGCCCACAGGGTCCACAGCTACACAGAGTGTGTCCTCCAACATGATCCTGCGCGCGTGCGTGTGTGTGTGTGTGTGTGTGTGTGTGTGTGTGTGTGTGTGTGTGTGCGTGTGTGCGTGTGTGTGTGTGTGTGTGCGTGCTATTCAGCTCAACAGTCACACGAAGGCAAAACATTTCATTTGGAAGCATTACATTGAAGGTCAAGGTTAACAGCATGGCTGAGGTCTCCTCGAGGCCGTCCATTTCACAGTTCTCTTACTACAGAAATACAGCAGGAAGTGCTGAATCATGGGAATGGATGGTGGGGGGGGGGGGGGGGGGGGGGGGGGGGGGGGGGGGGGGGGGGGGGGGGGGGGGGGGGCGATGGGTCTTAGGTCTTGACCGGACAGAGGAGGGCTTGAGCACTGTTTGCTCTGCAGACTGCCCAATATTGTCAACCATTAACAGACTGCATGCGCGACAAAAACCAGGCTTAGGCGAGATCCCAGATCAGGCAACCACAGCCCTCTGCAGTAGGCTGGCAGGACCAGTGATGCAGAAGCGAACCCAAAGTGAGCATGTCATGGGTAGACACAGAGGCAAACAGGTTTTGACACGTTTTTTAACCTGTTTACTCACAACCCAATCAACTAGTGAAATAGCAGTTGCATCCTTGTTCACCTTCACTGGGTTTCATGCACATACTTGAACTGGCACATTCTCGGTCTCCAAGACGTCGAGTTTGAAATCATGTGACTTCGTCTCCACTTTAACAACATTGGAGCAAGTGTGCGGTGTATGCCTGCATTCCTTATGCAATACTCACTGAAATGATGTGCCCCGCTTCGGGCTACGTGTGAAATAATCACTTCCATTCTTTGACTAAGTCTACGGCAACAACCAACAGCAGAACACAGCGTGCATTCAGCAGCCCGGCAGTTATTCTAAGTAGGCCGTGTTTGCAGTACGGAGGAAGGTTTACCTCTAGAGCACCGTACAGGTATGGAGATCAGGAGACAACACACCTGTGATGCTTCATTGTCACGACACAAACTGAGCCGACTGGGATATGCAGTGGTCTGGTGCGTTAGTGAACCCCATCAGGGTCCCATGTGTGACCGTGAGGTGTATACTGTATATACACACACATATAAATATATAGGTTATATGTAGGCTGCTCCACTTCACTTCATCGTAATTAAACGCAAGTTAACGTGCAATAGCCACTGACTTGCGGTCATAACGTCGAAACACAGAATACAAGTAAGGCTTCCCACCCACGGCAGCGTTGCCAAGTATTAAAGTCATGCAGACCAACACGAAAGTCATTGAAACATGATTCCTGAACTTCCACGGGGTGGACAGTGGTTCGGGGCGGGGGTCTCTTACCTGCTCCGGTGAGTGGTCACCTGTGACGGAAGAAGCCATGTTCAGCTCGACGCTTCTCCAAAGTGTGACAAGTGCTCTCTAAAAGTTGTGAATCACTTCATTCCGTTTCGGTTACGACGGGACACAACCGCTCGCATTCAAGTTGGGAAAGTGAAACTAGTTTTACGAGTAAACATGCCCGCTGCGTCCCGGAGGCTGCTGATTTCCCAGTGAGTCCAGGTAGTGATCCCACTGGGGGGGTGGGACGCTGCTCCACCACCAGCAGGGGGCGTCGTTACCCCCTTATCTCCTGTGAGCGCTGAGGTCACGAACTGTACATTTGTGACCTCAGCGTACATTCATGTACATTCATTTTAAACTTCAAGTTGCCGTTTGCTTAAGGATTACCATCAAATATAGCTGTAATCAGACACAAATGAACGACGGACGCATGAAGGCAAACCCGGCTGTGGTTCCCCTCGTCCTGAGTGTCATACTCTGCTGCTAGACACGAGGGCGCTGTTGTCACGGGCTGGATGGATCAGAACGGACGGAGTCTGGTTGGAAAGCGGACCTAAGCGAAACTATTATTACCATTACCGTCTACCTGATTCACTTTACAGCAAGAATGTCATTTCGGAATCTTTGTTACAAAAACCAACAGCAACACAGTTGGTGAAAATGCGTTTTGCCATGGGATTGCATATCACCATTGATATTGAATATAATCTTGAGTTTATATATTTTTCTGCGGGGGCCGATAAGCACACTTGTAATGGACAGTAACCTATTTTTTTTCTACCTCAGCGCACAGAGTTGAATGTTTAATTAAAAACATCAAACTTTCCCTGGGCAAGCGGTCGTCAAAGTCTCAAACTTCCCATGAAAAGACCAAACACACAGAAGAGATCTCACTTAATATTTTAATGACAGTATGGAAAACGGAAGGAATGGGCTGGCTGCGTTTAGGTCTGGTTACTGCATGTCGGCATAGAGTCTCTCAATCTGCGGCTGGAACAGAGTCTTCAGCTCCGCCCGCTTGGCCTTCAGGGTGGGCGTCAGCAGGCCGTTCTCGATGGTGAACAGCTCCGGGTGGAGGTGCACATCCTTCACCTGGAGGGTGACAGAGGAGGAGAGTCCGGGTGGGTGAGCGGGTCGCAGTGTATTTTAACGGCCAACGTCGTTTAGAATTAACTCTTAAAATGCCAAATGAGGTCGAGTAGCTGGGGATGTGCAGCATAATTTCAATAGTGAATCTTCAATACTAAAACACACTCAACTGCTCAACTATAGTGCTTTTATTTTATGCGTTTTATGAACATAACATTCCAACCTGCAGCTTACTAATGGTTAGAACTAATCTACTACCCATGCGAGAAATGCAATGAAAGGAGGGAAAATGTTTAAAATAAATTTAAATCGGCAGATTGCACTTTCAGAACCAACAGAACCAACATTTCGTAATAAGGGAGAAGAAAGGATCACCTGCTCAAAGGACTTCAGCCCGGCCTCCTTCCCGAGTCGGGTCAGGTCAGCCAGAATGGCCTTCTTGAGCTCCTGCATGAGAGGTCATTTAGCAACACGTGAAGCTCACACTTCACCTCCACTACTGACATTTGGCCAAGATCAATTTAACAAAAATAAATCAATTCCCGAACTGGACTTTGGCCGCGGCTTTAATCTGAAGATGGCTGCATAGATAAGATTATGACCGCTTCATGGTCACCGCGGGGGAACGTGCGCGTGCGTTGTGCAACGAGGATGCGAAAAACACTCGAGCACGTGCAAGGGAAACCAGCTGCAAGAGGTCACCGCTCACCGTTCTCTTGCAGAGTTCCTCCACAGAGCCTGGGAGGCCGTTTTTCTTGGCAAAGCCAGGCAGGTTTTCAGCGTCGGGGATCACGATCGCTATAAGGCAGGACTGGAGTAAAATCACAGGTTAGTGGTGCGGCCGCCGTGTCTACGTGCACAAACGCGCGCTCATGTGCGTTGGGCGAGCCTCACCTGTAGACTGTCTCCGTGCACAAACACCTGTGCCACCATCTCACTTCGCACGTAGACGTTCTCAATCTTCTCCGGCGCAATGTACTCCCCCTGAGCCAGCTTGAAGATGTTCTTCTTTCGATCAATAATCTTCAGGACTCCACTCTGATGGGAAAACATTCGAGTTTCTGACAACACTTAGGAGTACGCTAATCATCTTGGCATGAGCTACAAAAAAATATTGATGCCGTTTGTTGGTGGATATCTTTGGTCATTCTTATAGCGCATGAAAAATCATATCGAAGGGTTTGTATTGAGAACATTACAAACCACTTCTGTGCAAAAGTCCCATTATATCCCAAGTAATGTTTATTTGGATAAACAACTGTTGAAGTAAAATGCCATTTGTAGTGTTGGGAGATGTTCATCTTACAGGCATCCATTTCCCGATGTCCCCAGTGTGGAGCCAGCCATCCTTATCCAAGGCTTCAGCAGTTTTCTCGGGATCCTTCAGGTACCCTTTGAACACATTTTTACCCTTGATGCAAACCTACGGGACAAGGAAAACACAAGACATGAGGTAGACCAACAATTCAGCTAGCGGAAATAACTTCCCATTTCACTTTTAACTTGTGAATATAGAGTCAGGTTTTACAAATGACCTAATCTAGAACTCATATTGAATACTCCAGCTAAGAGCGGCTTACCTCTCCTTCCCCATTAGAGGCGAAATAGTTCATTTCTTCAACATCCACCAGCTTGACGATGTTACAAGGCACCGGCACTCCGACATGCCCTGTGAACGCGAGCGGTGACTACACTGCGATACAAACGGCATGCTACAACCGATGCCATGAAATGACTCATTTACAACCATCGACATTTTAGTAAAAAAAGGTTAAGCATGTAGCGGTAGAGGCAGCGGTCCACAGGTGAACCAGGACCCTTAAAGGGGAAGACTGCATTACCAGAGGTGGCGTCGCCGGACATGGTGAAGGTGCAGCCAGCGGTGCACTCGGTCTGGCCGTAGCCTTCGTAGATCTTTGAAGGACAAATAAAAAAAATAAAAAAGGCAAGGGCACGCTGACCAGTTTCATGAAGAAAAATGATATTCACCACCCAGCGGATCACATTTGCAATCACTATCCAAAACACAGCTGAATGCATACGATCCAGATTATTTTACAAAGCAATGAAGACTATTCAACAGCAAAATAAGTTTTACGGCAAAACGTAAAAAAGTGATTATTGTCTTATTTCACATTAAGTCCATTAGCATGGGTGCTAGGTTTACAAAGAAAAAAAAAATGGACCAAGAGGAGGAGGATTTCAATACCTGGCAACCGAGGGTGGCCCTCAGGAAGCTGAGAACAGCTGGGGAAATTGGCGCCGCCCCCGTCACCATGACCTTGACCCGGCCCCCCAGAGACGCCTGAAGACCGAGTTATGAAACAGGATAGTGTCCGTGAGCTAATTAGCCCAAGATGGTGGCCCCGGTGCAAAAACTAGCTTAGCTGTACGGCTTGAGGGTGTCTCGCTTGAAGGACATTCACTCCTCAGAATCAGAACTGGAGTCACCTGGACTTTGTGGAAGAGCAGCTTGTCCCAAATGCTGTTCTTTCGGATGATGCCCTCCTTCACCTCCGCATACTTCCTCTCCACCGCAAAGTTCAGCAGCCACTTCTTAAAGGTCGTGTTTGCGCCACTCTGAACCTGCAGGAGACACGACCCGTTAAGAGAATGCTGCACCTACCGCACCCCCTCAAGGACACCACAAAGAGTTTACCATTCAGCGTTGTGAAGAACTCACTTTGTCATAAACGCGGTTGAGAAGTCTCGGAACCACCGGGAAGATGGTGGGCTGGAGGTTCTTCATGTCGTCGGGCAACAGTCGGATGTCTCCCTGGAAGAAGCCCACCCTGCCCCCAGCACTGTACAGAACTGTCTGAAAGACATGCAATGGTGCACCATTAACTGCCATAGGTAAATCGGTTGTACCACGTGTATACGAGAGACTGATGGATTTCTTAAGAAGGCACACAAGTTCAACATTTTGATGCACCGTGATGCAGCCAACTGGATGAGGGAATAAAAGTAAATGTTTTTTCCTGCAACCTACCTGTACAACCCTCTCAAACATGTGAGCCAAGGGCAAGAACGAAATACTGACGTCATTGGGACACGGCACAACCGTTGCCTGAAATGAAATAACTCATTAGCCAACAGTCAATTTTCTCACAAGAGGAAAAAAAAATGAATGCAATTCCTAACCCCAAAGCCATTACCTCAAAGCTTTTGACCACAGCTGCTGCATCAGAAACTACATTTTCATGGGTCAACATTGCACCCTTTGGGTTTCCTGAGAAGAACAAGATGTATGTCAAACGTGACCACATGCACTGAAGATGAATCCTTGCCATCAACTAAAAGGAACGTGGAATGCTTACCAGTAGTGCCGCTGGTGAAGCAGATGATGCTGAGGTCCTCTGGTTTTGGAGGCTTTGGCAGAGAACATCAAATCAAAACACCATCTCTCCATCTCAGAAAACTGCACTACGTTGTGGGTGAAACCATTACACATACAAGCCAAAATGTGTTACTTACAATTGGCTGTTGGAGATTTTTTTTGCCCAGTTCCTGAAAAACAAAAAAAACCTTTTAGGTGCATCCAGCTATTTTTATTTCTCAACCGTCAAGCTAAAAACAAATAAAATCCTTTACAACCACCAACTTGTGAGCCACAGACGTACCTCCACAGCCGCCATGGTCAAGATTTCCAGCCCGCACTCGGCCCCTCGTGTGACCAGCTCCTCGTCGAAGGAGTCCATGACCACAATGGTCTTCAGCACGGGGGTCTGACCCTTCTCCTTGTTCTGCAGCAGAGACTCTGCCTTGCTCTGCTTGTCACAGAGCACCGTAGTGATGTCCGCTGGGATGGTAAATGCAGAAATGGTGGCAGTTAGGCGCATGTAAAATGGCGGCAGTAAAACTGAACAGAACACATGGCTTTTGCACACAGTGGGATACACCTATAAAAAAAACACAGGGTGAGTCATAACAGCAGACTTCTGCATCATCCACGTTAGATAATACTCGGATGTAGCAAAACCTTGTCACAACATACATAAATGCAGCCAGGTAAATATTTGAGGAGACCACACACACCCCCAAGGGAGGGTTGCGATTTCTGCCTCGTCATCAACAGTTTTAGGTTATCAAGTTAATTACAGCTGCAATTACCTCGGTCGATGATGAAGGTGAGTGCCTCTGAGCCCAGGGTGTCGTACAGGGGAACGGCCACCATGGAGTAGGTGTAGCAGGCCAGCTCTCCGATGATCCACTGTCAAAACAATTAGGGTTCGATGAAGTACACGACGCCATACAAAAACAGTTCTCAGATTCTCAGTTGGAGATGTACATTCAGGACATATATTCTGATCCCTTCCTATTGAGAGAAGGCTGGAACACCATAAGTGAACATACCTCAGGTCTATTCTGTGCAAAGATGCCAATGAAGGTGTCTTGATTGGGTTTGAGGCCCATGTGCAGGAGCCCGGACCCCAAGTACTCTGCCCGATCGGACACCTTTCGTAGGAAGATTACACATCATTTAGTTTAAATGCTACAGCCCACCTCTCGCCGCGCTGAACACTTGAAAATGGCGCGGTCCGTACACATACCTGCTTGTATTTCAGCCACTGGTACGGCCTTCCTGGTTTTCTGTACCCCAGGCATGGTCCGTTACCTACAAAGAGTTCAAGACTTCAACACTATGAATCTATACCATTAACGTTTTCATCTCAAAACGTTAAGCCTGTAGGCCCATTAGTTCGGAGAGCCGTTTTGCACATGAATTTCGGCCCTCAAACGGTGTCCTTTTTACCAGCTTCATTGCCAGGGACTCAAACCCACACTCTAAAGTGGAGGGCGTCGGTAGGAAAATTGGGAATTGAAAAGCGTGATGACCTGAAACCTTCAGCCCCCTCTGGAACACCTGGTACAGGGTCTTGGCGTCTTCATGGTAGTAAGACAGGAGGTTGTTGTTGTCCTCCAGCAGAGCACTCTTCCTCGCCCCGCCCTACCAGACATCACATCACACCTCAGCCACCCAGCTGCTCACCGCCAGAGTGACGTCAGCATTTACAAACCAACACGTTTGGTTTCTAAAAATGTTGGGCGGAGTTTAGGACAGATGGCCTCAGGCCGAAGGGGAACCTGGGTTCATACAGGGCTTGTCGCCCGCGTGGGCAGCAGTGAGGGTGTGCTGAGGGGTTGATCCATTGAAGGGAGATGATTCATAGCTAGATATTGGACTCTGAACATTCTAAGTGTGGGGCGGTCATAATCGGGGGTATTTTAGTGGCTCCACCACTTCAGGCTTGGGGCGAACACGTTCGCGCGGGACATGGGACACCATTTCATGTTTGGGCCTTCTCACCTCAATCCCCACTGTCTGGCACTTGAGGTCCGCAGGGGAGCGGAGTGGTGCTGGCCTGGTGTTGAGGTAGAACAAGGTGGCGGCAGCCAGGGCCAGCAGGGAGATGATGGCCGTTGTGGGCAGGGGGGAGAACAGCAACTGGAAGAGCACCTCCATGATGACGAGTGACTGTAGGAGGGGGAAGGTCAGGCGGGGACGACACATTGAACCCATCAGTGCACATCATCAAGCAGGACTGGAAACGTAATGACTCAATTCATAGCTTGCGCCATTGATTACTTGGGAGGTCAAAGTCAACCTGGCTTGTGTAACAAACACGCCCCCCACCACACGAGACTTGACCCCAAGAACAGTCCGCCAAGGAGGCTTCAGGGGCTGAATCTGAGGGTGCTCCTCAGGACAAGTCTACTTCTATTGACGGCTCCCACGGCACAATGGAGAAGTGGATACGACAACGTTGTCCAGCATTTTCAAAGTGTGCGATCGCAACATATTTCTTTGCATTCCATCTGTTAGCCAAGCTTTGCCTGTAAGCAATGGATTTGCATAGTTGGAAAAATACAAAGGACAGTAGTGGTTTTGGAATCTAATAAAAAGGAAGAGACACATTGTTTACCATTGTCCATCCTTAGAGGACCATTATCCATTACAATGATAGACACGGGCTTCATCAGTATTGCTCATGATCATTGATAAAAAGCAATGCAGAGTTCAAAGTCAAACATCTGGTCATGTACATCATGACAATGTTAAGTTACATGTACACAGTGTTAAGTTGGGAGACATTTTGAAAGCACAGGAGCCAAATGACCACTGCAACAGATAAATACTCATACTTTTGTCCGTTTCTGTCGCTATCGGTGGGCCAGTCCTTTCGCTTGAGGCAGATGGCATTAAAAATAAAGCACGACTGAAGGAAAGCTGTTGACTGGACGCAGAAATCAGCCCATACACAGTGCTGTACCTACCTCCTGCGAGCGCTGAATAGAAGCCCTGTTCCACTGGTCCTCTGCCGTCTAGCTGCTCTCTGCGAGAAAGTGACAGACGACAGCGTTGTGTGGGAGATCCCTTGTTTCCCTGGTCTGATGCAAACAATGCGGAACTCATAAAAACGCTGCGAGAACCTTTGAACCCTGGCTGCCATCAATTCCACTGATAATGTCACACACAACAAGCGCAATCAAATCAGACGTCAGAAAATAAAAGCACGCACGTTGTGCAAGAAAGCATATCGCCTCTCTCCTTCCTTCACACGTGTTAGAATAGATTAGATAATGGATATGGATCTGTTATTCATATCCAGTTCCATTTTTGTGACAACATGGTGTGTAGCGTGATGTGTAAACTCATCAAAAGGTTTTCTGAATGCTGGGATGAACATCTAACCTTATTTCTCTAATTCTGCCATTTCTCTTCAGTTAAGTCAAGTTTATTCAAGAGTTTGCTTGCAGAAAAGGCAAATTGAGACAAACAGAAGATCATAGCACTTCTCATTTCTAAAAGTTTTCTCCATTGTAAAGTTTCTGAAATATATATTGGATATAATATATTGGACTGGATTTCCAGATTTTTAAACTCACTTGACATTTAAAAATCACTTAGCATTTGCCTAAAATCAAAGACAAAAAAAATGCATGTGCTCCTATTCAAAGTTTAGTAGAATTAGAAGTAGTTACATTTCTCCTTTCCAACACGGCAAAAGATGCAGAAACGCAAATTAAATGCATCTCCAATATGTGAAATAATGCCGCAAACAAACAAAGTATACTTGAAATGTTACCTGCTGAGATTAGTGTTGGGCTGCCAGCAGATTAGTGCAGAGCCCTGAGGGAGAAAGAAAAGACAAAGGAGCTTAGCCTAGAAACACCTTCAGCATCCCAGCTGCGCCTGTGGTCGTTATCACATTCAAGTACTCACAGGTGTGACACCACAGCTCAGTGCAACTGCCTCAGCTGATCTGACGTGCTGAGCCAATGAACTCAAGAGGACTTCTCTGTTGGCTTTATGAGCCTTTTATTCCCAATCACACCAAATCACACCAAAGCGTTTGATTGAGTCGAAAAGTTATAAGAGAGGATATTCACGTTTTGACTTGTGCCTTAGTCTAAAAACGTAATATTAGTTTGAGAATATATGCGTTTCGTATGGAATTTATTTGACACTTTTGAGAACCAAAAGTATACAACAAATTAAACCAAAATCTTTAGTTTAATTACTATACAATGGTGTATGAGCTGATAACTAAGAGGTGCTCTCCAAGTTAACATCTAAGAGGCTAGTCCAAATGAATTGCTCTACCTTGCTAAATCTCCCCATCTCTCGTTGTATTCCCCTATTCCCTCAACCTTAACACTGTGGGAAGATCCAGCATCACCCAGGGAACGGGTATATAAGCAGGGCAAGGTGAGAGAGCACATCATGTTATCTGCTCCCCCGAGCAAGCCACACCAGAAGCATGGTCGCGTCGGGCTGCAGGTTGGCGGGTCCCTGCAGACACCAGGGCTTGGGCACCCTGACAGAAGGTCTGCTCCTCCTGACTGTGATGCTGGCCACGGCCGTCCCTCTCTCCAGCAGCTCCGTGAACGGCAACGGCACCCATCGGCTGCTCATCGGCTTCCAGGCGCCCTGGAACATGTCCTTCCCCTTCAGTGCCCTGCGGTTGGGCTCGGCGCTGCAGATGGCCGTGGAGAAGGTGAACTCCAACCCCGCCTTCCTGGGGAACTACAGTCTGGACCTGGTGATCACCGACTCGGACTGCGACCCCAAGGCCTCCCTGTCGGGGTTCATCCACCAGGTGTGGAGGCAGAACGTCACGGCCCTGTTCGGACCCGCCTGCCCTGAGGCAGCCGAGGTCAGTTCCCTTTTTCATCTCTTGTGATGGGATCTGATGCGATGTGATAGGATAGGATATGATGTGACAGGACCTGATCGGTTGATGTGATCGTATGTCATGTGAGATGATGTGATCATTCTTTGTGATCTGATGTAATGTGATGGAGGTGGAAAAAAAAACACTTTAAAGCCTTAATGACAACCTGAGCAGTGATTTTCTGCAAGGGGATGGCTTGTGGAAACCTGGTGGCAGAACACAGATCACAGTTAACAGAACCAATTACATGACTTAACAAAACCATTAATCACAGTCTCAAATGGTTCTCCCATCGCAGGGATAGACCAACCAGGGCTTCCCTGTCTCCTGTCTCTTGACTCTAAAGGGCTTATGGGTGGAGGTGAAAAGGCGGACCAGGAACATATAGGGAACTTACTATCTGAGTATTTGAGCACTTCGTATCAGTATCTAGTACCTAGATTAGAGGTAGAGGTAGGTTAGTGCTAGCTAACAGGTCGGTCTAGCTGTAAGGAGAGCTGAGCGCACACTGCAGGAGCATCTTAAGGTTTCAGTAGACCCTGCAACACGACGTACGTTGCTATCAGGTTCACTACTCACCTGCATCCCAGCGCGTTGCACTGATAGCGCTGGTTCTGCCCGTGCTGCACTGATGGTACTGGCATGCTGATGGTACCGGCAGGTGACCGGGCTCATCGCGTCCACCTGGAACATCCCCATGTTCGGCTACGTGGGCCAGTCGTCCAAGATGGACGACAGCACGGTGTACGACTCCTACATCAAAATCATACCTCCTCTGAAGAGGAGCGCGGAGGTCCTGGTGAAGACCCTGGAGTTCTTTGGCTGGAGACACGTGGCCATGATCGGAGGGGGGCTGGAGTCCAACACCTGGGACCGCGTGGACGCGCTGTGGAAGACCGTGGAGGACCCCCTCAGGACCAGCTTCACGCTGACCGCCGCGCTCAAGTTTGACAGCAGCGATCACGTGCTGATCCGTCAAAATATCAAGCTCGTCTCGACGGTCGCCAGGGGTAAACACTGCAATTACAACCAACAAACACTTGTGTATTTAGAAGAAACTCATCCAAAATGACTTGCATTGAATATTATGAATGACATGTGAATGACGTGACCTTCTCTAGCGGGTCGGGGGTCAGACATCTTGCTCAAGAACACCTAACCCAGGCCTGACACCAACGCAGATTGGGGTTCAAACCCACACACTTTTATATTATATTGTACATTATATATGCAATCATGTAAACACACAATGGCAAACACAGTACAAAATAAACAAAAAACGACTTTTTGGAAATTGTGAATCATAGAAGGTAAGAATGGATAATTCTGACGTAATTCTGTGTTGTCGTGTGGCGGGCCAGTGGTGGTGGTGCTGGCCAACAGCGAGGACTCCCTCTCCATCCTGCTAGAGGCTGAGCGGCAGGGCCTGATGAACGGAGAGTATGTGTTCTTCCTGGTTCAACACTTTGAGGTCAGTGGCAGTGTGGTGAGTGAGATACAGTCGATTGCTGCAGGTAATCGATTCAGATATTGGTCGCGTGGCTTGTGATTATCGTACAAATTCATTCGCGACAATTTGGCAAATTTTGCCGAGGACTGTAGGACTGAGATATTTAATTAGCAGATGGGCATAGACGGATTGAATGTGTGAGAGTGATCGATCCGACTACATGTTGTTCACTTGTACAATCCTGAAGCCCTGACTCCAGTGAGTTCATGCATCGCTCCCTGTGCAGGACAACCTGTGGAAGCTGGCCCTGAACAACCAGGTGAACCAGGCCGCCCTCAGAGCCTTCAGCGAGACCTTCATCATCGGCCAGAAGTCCTACGACGGCTACGAGTACTATGACTTCTTTGAGCAGGTCTACAAGAGGCTGAAGGGGCCTCCGTTCCACAGCAACCTGACCTCCGAGAGAGACGTAGGCACCGGTCCACCTGTGTACATCTGTTTTTATTGTCGTTGACTGCCGGACGCTTCGTGGTTTACTCTGTCTTCGACTGCGGTCACGCAGGTGAGCCCGTATGCCGCCTACCTGCACGACGCGGTGCTCCTGTACGCCATGGGCCTCAAGGAGGTCCTCAAAGATGGGAATAATCCTCACGACGGGCAACAGCTTCTCAGGAGGCTGAAGAACAAGTTGGCCATCCGGTTTTATGGTGAAGCGTTGGCCACGGCTTTGCTACGTTCACGTCTTTTTTATAGAGAGATGATGGTAATTGATTATTGATTATTGTTGTTGCAGGCGCATCGGGACTAGTCCATTTTGACGAGCAGGGGGAGAGGAACTTGGACTATTCTATATACGATCTACAGCACACTGATGAAGCCACTATGTTTGTGCCTGTCCTCAATTTTGACAGCCACACCAAAGCTATCCAGTAATACATCCTGTTTCTCAACACCACTTCCTAAGTTAGCTGGTTAGTCAGCCGTAGAAACCCTCTGTACGTTCTGAACGTTGCGCTGTCCTGTGTTACAAACATCTCCACATCTTAATTTCAGGCCCACCGTCAGGTACGCACACATGGTGTGGCCCAAAGGTAGCCCACCTTCTGACAATCCAGAATGTGGCTTCAACAACGAACTCTGTGAATGGCTCATCAATGGTAAATTATGTCATTTAGTAGTTTTTTATCTCCACTTATCTCACTGTATTAACACAACACATTTTCTGTACACTACCAGGTGTAATTAATTAATTGATGTAAGTAAATTGGGGCATAATAACACAGTGCCTTGGGTGATCAATCCCCAGCCCAAAGGTACTGGGTTCGATCCCCAATGTCCACAGCCTAAACCCGTCAGCCTCCTTGGGCACCACTCCTAACCTCCTACCTCCTTACCTCCTGTACGACGTGCACCTGAATTCATTCAGTGTTGGTGCCTTCAGACAACAGCACCTGCTGAGTGACTGAACAATAATCAGAGAGCATGTGGTTCTGGACCTCCTCCCCACAGACATCGCCCTCCTGGCGCTGCTGGTGACCTTCCCCTTCGCAGGCCTGGCCATGGTGCTGTGTGTTGGCATGCTGGTGCTGCAGAAGCTGCGGCTCCAGACGCGTCTGGACGACAACCGCTGGTGGCTGATCAAATTCAGCGACATCATCATCGTCAAGGAGCCCAAGGTAGGACTTCGGACACGGAGTCCATACGTCCATGAGTCCATGCATCTAGGCATGATTTCTATGGTGTGTGTGTGTGTGTGACTGCACACGCACATGAGTGGTCATGGACTGTGCTTATGTGCGCCATGGTCTCACTGTGGTTGCTGTCTTACTCCTTGGTGCGTGTTGGAGATGGGATCTGTGTGTGGGCTTCCTCCCAGGGATTTCTGGGCTTGTCTCTGAGCACCACAGCCAGTAAGGCCAGCAGTGGATCCCAGTCTGGCATCTCCTCCAACAACAGCTACTGCCTGAAGGACAAGTCTGGCAAGGATCAGGTCTACAGCACCATCGGACTCTTCCAGGTACCTGGCTTCACTAGGTTACCTTGTTTTTCTAGATGTTTCAAGGGATGCACGTCCTTGATAGGCAACAAACATGGATCCATGCATGTTTTTTTTTATCACATAAAGCATTTCTTACATTTACGTTTTTTGCTAAAAAAACAGTTCTCCCTCTGTAATATTTGATGTCAGAAATGTCTATTGACAATTGAGACTGAGCGTGACAATTTCTGAGTGTATAGAGACAGTAGTCAGTAGAGACTCAGTAGAACAAAGGCAGGAGAAGAACATAACCAACAGACTGGTCTGTGCAGGGAAACCAAGTGTCCATCAAATACATGAAGAACCAGGTGGCCCCTGACATCCAGAAGCCCTCCGTCATCAGTGAGATTAGCGTGGTACGGTTCCCCATTTCCATTACTATTACACAGTCTTGCAATACCTGTCCTCGGATTCGCCCTTCTTTCCTGTGTATTAAAATATTGCATGTTTTTCATAAACCATAGTAAGGTCTAATAGGTTTTGACCTGGTATATTTCGATGGCAGATGAAAGAGCTGAAACATGAGAACCTGGTGCAGTTCTTTGGCGTGTGCATTGAGCCCCCAAACGTCTGCATGGTGATACAGTACTGCAAGAAAGGAAGTCTCAAGGTGAGTACTGCGGGTTGTGTTCACGTCGTCCTTGCACCACTCTTGTGGAACGCCGTTTGGTCCATGTTCTCTGTTCCTTTCAGGATGTGTTGAGAGCTTCAGATGTCGAGCTGGACTGGATGTTTAAATTGTCCTTCGCCTACGACATTGTGAACGTGAGTCATCGGCTCACTTATTGTCTTGTCTTGTCTTTTTAATGGATGTTTCATGAGTTGGTTGCCGGTTTCGTTCCACTTCAAATCCTTGTTTAGATTGAAACCCGGCCCCTACTTTGATTCAGAAACAGCCCGTCGTGAAGCTCTTCCTTACATTATCGATCATGACGCCCCGGCCAGTGCGAGGTTTAGAGCTGCTGTCTCTGTGTCCAGGGAATGGAGTTCATTCACAAGAGCAGCCTCAAGTCCCACGGGAACCTGAAGCCCAGCACGTGTCTGGTGGACAGCAGACTCCAGATCAAACTCTCCGGCTTCGGGCTGTGGGAGCTCAAGCACGGCACCAAGAACAGGACCATACCGCTGGACAATCCCAAGTTCGAGGGTGGGTGGGCTGTCTCTCCTCGTCCTGGTTCTTCCAGCAGGCAGGGCTGTCTCTCCTCGTCCTGGTTCTTCCAGCAGGCAGGGCTGTCTCTCCTCGTCCTGGTTCTTCCAGCAGGCAGGGCTGTCTCTCCTCGTCCTGGTTCATCCAGCAGGCAGGGCTGCAGTGATCAGTCGCTGGATCGATGAGTCGGTCGACAGAAAATGCATCAAATCTCATTTTGTGGATCGATTAATTGAGAAATTCACGTCATTGGTTTGTGGATCGTCATAAAATTAAGACAACCCTTTGGGCTCTGGTTAGAGTAAATGATGAATCGATGGATCTGAGGATCTGAGGAAATTAAAAATGTGCTGACTCGACTATGAACAACCTGGGCGAGAGTGTTGTGGGCTTCAGGTCAGCTTCTACCTTCGTCTTCCCTGTGGCAGAGCTCTACTGGATCGCCCCGGAGCTTCTGAGACAAGATTGTCTGCCCTTCAACGGCACTCCCAAGGGAGACGTCTACAGCTTTGCCATCATCATGCGGGAACTGCTGTTCAGCACAGAGGTCGGACCGTACCACGACATCAACCTGGAGCCCAAAGGTACTTGGGGTGTCTTCACTACAGTGTCAGAAAGATGCTGTTGTGTAATGTAGCCCAGGGGAAATGATTAACATTAATTTCATTGATTTTACCAAAATATTACATTTAGGTAACATATATCAAAGTCAAAGTGAACTTTATTGTCAATCCCACCATACAATTAGTGCAAGTAATTATACAGAGGATTGAAATGACGTTTCTCCAAACTCCAAGTGTGCAATAATCGTGACAGACAACATAACATATAATATGATGATATAATATATAATATATATATTATATATATGATATAATATATAATATCTATTTTTGTATTCTTCATATAATTCCTTGGTATTTCCCAT